>VZRQ01007372.1:46955-108202 GCA_013397975.1 Machaerirhynchus nigripectus | reverse complement strand
TTTTTTTCTTTTTTAATTTGTTTTTTTTTATTATTCAAGCTTTGTAGTATCACGTAGGCATATTGGGAAGTTCTTCAAGATTTATTCAGCATAATATTGATTTTTATTGTTTCACTTTGAAGTGTCAGTGCCTTTTTCTGAAAGAAGGAATGAGACATAGGGATAGATAGGTACAGATATAGACACAATAGAATAGGGATGAGAATTGAACTTTGGGCTTATCTTAGTTATTTAAGACAAGTTTAACCAGGGCTTCAGCCATGGTTCTAGGCTACATATACATTTAGGAGAAAGGACTGAAATGTATTAAAGTATTTTTCCAACTTCATTCCTTTCAATCTCTAGAAAGATAAATTAAAACTATGGCAATTGTTATTGAAAGATAGACCTTAGGAACTGAAATCCTCAGCTATGAAGATTCCATTCATGAGTAATACTTTTGTTTTCTCAGTCAACACCCAGCAGGCTTTTCTGTGCTAACAATTCCCTGCTCCAACTCTGCTGGAAAGCCCATTATTCCAAACTGCATGGCAATAAAGATGGTTATTAAAGGAATGTTTGACCCTGTATAAAATTTTGACTGTAAAACTGTTATTGGCACCACTATTCTAAAAATATTGTATGTTACTATGATGTAATTTGAAAAAGTCTACAACTGGGGAAAAATTAAAGAGAAGCCTAAACATGTAAATGCAGTAAAATGGAGAAAAATTAAATCTTTTGCATCCAGTCTTGGTTTAATCATGTTCTTACTGATGCGTGTAATGATCTTACCATTCTACAGAACAAAAGTGAAACTTCTGTCTCCTTCTAATTTACACCTGGATATCATTGCTTGAAATTGAGCTTAGTCCTTTCCTCTACAGAACTTAAAGAAAGTTTAACTGAGAAAGAAATGTTAAGGACTTATTGGAAAAAAATTGCAGGTTATCTTTAACGAGAAGTCAGAAATTACTTGCATATTGCAATTAAAAAAAAAAAAGTATATGACACCCCTGAGAGGAGATTAGGTTGTAAATGTTCATAAGGATGAATCACATTAAATTTAGTACAAACATTTTGAAAATTTGTCTTCATTAAATATTTTTATGTATTTTTATTTGTTAGTTTAAACACTACAGAATTTTTCAGTAACAAGCAGCTTAAATTGATATTAGCATCAGTGCTACCCATGTAAGGCATCTCAAGGTGGCTGATAAGATCAAAGTTGGAAGGCCAAGCCCTGTCTTGTAGACAGATACAAAATCCATTGAGATACATAGCAGATGATGGAGCAGAGATGATTCAGAGCACCCAAGTTACAACTTGTCTATAACAGTCCAATGCAGATGGCATGAGTTTTTCTCTAACAAGGAGCAGACTAAAAAAATTTGCAGGCTGAGGTCAAATGGACTCTCCTGTGTTGGAAAGATATTGAATTCTCCAAAGAGAGGAGAGTAATAATTTAAAAAGTTAAAGTTTTAGTACACTTTTTTCATAACATATTATTTCTCAAAGCCAGCACTTGTAGCAAGACCAAGGATTTTTAATAAGTGAGGGAATGCATTATTTAGGGCATGTTAGTCTCAGCAGTGCCACTTTGCCTAATATTTGTTCCAACTGGATGACATGACATGTAAACTTCATTAGTTTCTTTCATTTATGACATGGCAAAGGTTAAGCTTACACTCCCAGCACAGAAGTCTGTATCATTTGTTTTAAAATGTCTTTCTGATTACATTACTGCAAAGGTCAGGGGTTTTAAATTAACTGTATTCAGGACACTAATATATTAAAATTATTTGTGATACTGGCTCTTCAAATGCTGAACTTATTTCTGCCTTTCATATTCCCTTTTTATTAGGCAATTAGAATTATTGCAGTCATATCTAAAGACTGTAAACTGCCTTAAATAAGTTCTTAGCCCTTTAGTTCTAAAGAAAATTAATTTTCTGGAACAAATTTGAATTAGACCACATGCAGCAACACAAATACATCCCTCCTGGAGGGAGAGCTCCTCCATGCACTGTAACAAAGAGGAAGAGTTATGGGTGGGTTGTAGGCCTGACTACAAAGTGTGACTGAACAAGAGGTGGAGCACTGTCTTCCTGCTATTAACATAGGTGTTACATTTTTTCATTATACAAGTGGCTCAGAAGATTTGCACCTGGATAAGCAAATTTTCTTAACAGCAATATAAATTGTTTTCAGTGCTTCACACAGTCATTTCAATGAGTCATTGGAATTACCAATTGAGTTTAAAGAAAATTATCACCTGTTTTGGTGTGTTTGTATTGGGTGTATGGGGGGTCATGAATAAGAACTAAAGTTTAACCTTAAAGTAAAACAGAAATGGTTGGATAGCTTAATAATTTAAAGAAGTCATGTGTTAAATTGGAAAAATAGATAGTGCTCACTTTCTCTCAAATTTTTCGCTTGGATTAGTAATTTAATTTCAGCATTTTTAAATATGTTTTGAAGACGTGATGTAGATGTTGTTCTATTCCGATTGCTCCTGCTGTTCCCAGCATGGAGATAGCTGGGCAGGATGCTATCATTAAATTCTGACCAGATGCTAGTAACTTATTCTAATATGTTTAGGATTATTCAATAATACTCTGAGTAGGCAGTTCTAACTGATCAACACTTTTCCTTCAATCCAACATATCCTACTATGGGTCTGCTGAAACTCTTCTATTCAGCCTCATCTTCAACTCATAGACAACTTTCAGACTACTCAATATTGTATATAGTGCTTGAGAAAATGGCATAGCTGGACCTACCTGTTCATTCCTCCAAACGTCAGACAACCTTCACAAGAAACAGTCTGTGCACATCTGAAGCAGCAAGAAACAAGTGGAAGGCTCAGAGAGAATCTGATGGGCAAAAATGTCGAGAAAATCCCGTCAGTTTACGATCAAAGAAAAGGTAAGGAAAACATAAAAATATGCAAGGGAACAGAAGAGTTCTTACCCTCTGTATCCATCGATGTGAAAAAAATGGTGAGCATTCCTGGCACAAAGAATGGGTGAATTCCAATCCTGGGAACATCCGGAGGGCTTCTTGCAAGAAACAGTGGGGTTTTCTTTTCTGTGACAATGCTGGTTATGCCAAATAGAAAACTGTGCTAAGCAAAGACAGTGCTTAGGCACCTGAGGATGAACCACAGGCAGAAAGAATCCCCAAACATGCAGAAAACTGAGGTTTTTTTCTAGAGATTACTTGGAAATAAGACTGAGTGAAGAGTGCACCACCTAATTACTGTTGAGTAGCAGGATAATATTAAAGGGGACAACTCACAGCAGGTTTGTGTGAACATGAGAGTAATTATGGCAATAATTAATGAGGCTTTTATCAGTTACACATACAGAGACGTGATCATCCTGTACTCCTTATCCATGTTTTTTTCTCACAGGAAAAAATCCCTGCAATAAACCCTGTGGAGTCTTTGCCTCTCAGAGCCTTTTTGAGAGCCTGAGGGTGACCCAAGCTGATCATACTGAGATGCAGTACAACTGAGTAGCTGAAGGATTTTACTGCTAGCTTTGTTTCTCTGCAATAACTGCTCCAGAAATAACACCTCCTCCATGATGGCCAGGATTTTGGGATAAACATTTTGGGATAAACCTGGATTGTACAATTTGTTAGTAGCTACAATTAAAACAAATTCAAATTAATTTTCTTCTTACTGTTTAGGAAGCCAAATATTATTATTTGTTTTGATGTTGAAATTTTCTTGGTTTTTGAAATAACAACCATTCTAACACATTACATAAATTACTTCCCTTTTGAATTGTCATACTGTTTTAGATAGTCACAGGAAGACTGCAAAGAGAAGAATTTTAACCATGCAGAAGAAATATTAATGACTTTTAACTCCAGAAGGGGGAAAATATGAAGAAGAAAGAGAAATGCTAGAGAAAAGTGATCCTGTATCATCTGAGACAGCAGGGGGGAGAAAAGCTTTTTTTTTTTTGTACTGGTTGTAGACGGAAGATAGAAATAACCAAGATTTTAAAGGTGCTACAGCAAAGAAAAACCTTTTTGAGAAGTCAGATATTGAAATGGAGACATCTGATGCAGGCATTTCAGAACTTTTCAATAAGAGTTTTGGAAATTTGTGCCACAGTTATTCTTCTAATTCTATAATGAAATCTCAGAACAGTAGGCTTGCTTTAAGGACAGCTTGGCCTCTTCCTGCTGGTTCTGAACAAGGGGTGGAGTAGCTGCCACCACCAGGTGTCCAGCGCGGTGCTCTGATCCACACTGGCCTGCTCTCTGCTGCCCACAGACAACTTCACTGTGCACAAGTGTGCTATCACAGGACAGTCTGAAAGAGGCCTCACACCTGGTCCTGGCTCATCCCTCCCACTGGCTGCCCACGCCTGACAAATCCCATTCTTGCAGGGCTTAAAAGGACACCTCTCGTGGACTCTTCATCCCTCACCTGTTTTTTTCTCTCCTTTCTCTAAGTGTTGTATGCAGAACTTTGTCTATATTTATGTGTGTGAGGCTGAGTCTGATTATCTTTCTGGCAGCTGTGAAAGAAATTTTTTTATTACTTGCTCAGTGACCTCAGGATGGCACAATTAAGGTAGTTGGTGTAGGATGTAGACGTTCAATATTCAGGAGCCTGCAGAGATGTCCAGCCTGCAGTGCACACACGTAACAACCAGTGCAATAAAGTCCATCTCTGAAACAGAGTTAATACCTAAGAGAACCTCAGGCTATGTTATTTTTGGTAGCCAGTTTTTCCTTCCATGTTAAAGAAGAGTGAATTTAAATTTCTAAACATATGATGAAGAAAATGTGCTCCATCTTCTGGACAGTAGGGTGGGGAAATGGCTGAAAACTAGGATGGTAGAATTTCAGAAAACTGCTTAGACCCTAATCCTCTGCCCAACCTTATACAGGACTGTCTGAGTAGTTCCTGCCATTTCACACCAATAACAGTTTAAAGACTTGAAAAAAAAATATTACTAAGAAAAGTGGCTATGAAATGCAGCCAGGAACAAAGTGCAAAAGATTCTGTTCCAGGTAGCTTCTGCTTGCCACATTAAAATTAATACTACTAACACTGCTGACTTTAACAAAACCTGAATTTCCAGACTGAATCCTATCAGTTCCTATGAAATACACAATTTATAAGGAAATAAAAGACTGGAGGAAAAGACTGGAAATACACTATTTATAAGGAAATACTGTACACACAGGACTGCCAGAATTGAAAAAAGCTTCAAAAAGGGAAAGAGTTTTAAAGAGTATAGATTTTAAAAACTAAATAAATAGGTTTTCAACAACTGTCCTGACTGTTAAGCATGCAGTATGCTTTGTGTACTATAAGCTTTTAAGAAAATAGAATTGCTACAGCTTTGAATCATTGCTAACACAGCATCCCTACTTTCTAAACAGAGAACAATTATCTTTTGTCCTGCTACTCAGCTGATGAAATAATGATGGAATTCTTATACTCTGGTGCTTGTTAGACATAACTTGTGTTCAACAAGCAGAAACAAGATAGGATGCCTTATTTTGGGGGAGGCTTTTTTTACAGCTCTAGAGTTTGTTCTGTTTTGCAGCCCCACAGGTTCTAACCTAAATATGCAGCAAATAATTTCTTGAGGGGTCAGTACAGGTGAGTTAAAGACCCTCTGCTTCTTCTCTTCAGTCATTTGGAGCTGATAGGCAACAGATATTTAGCAAATTGGGAAATAGATACGTGACTTCATGCAGTTTTTATATAACATCAAGTCCCTAACACAATGAGTGAACTTAATGAAAAATGCATTACTTTCTTTGCCCTGCAAATATAACACTTTTCCACAGTTATAATGAATGTTATTTGAAGGTATGCTGTGCTCTTATCAGTAGCACAACAAGACTTCTCAGCATGCATTTGAAAATAGTTGCATGTAAAACTTTTCATCATAAACATTATTTTCAGGAGCATTTGACAACTGATTCTTGTAAAAAGTGATTTTTCTAAACTTTAAGTCACTCTGCTAATCATAAAGTATTTGCTTTTCTCTCATTTCAGAACTCCGTATATAAAGGCAAGATTATAGAATGGGAAGTTTATATTCAGCGCATAAACTATCATGCAACAAAATGAAATATGCTGTGTTCTTCCCAGTCCGGAGCTGATGGTTGTATGTTCCCAAGTGGAACCTTTTACATCCTTTACTCTCTAAAATGCTGATGTAGTAATTTGCTGGATCCAGCCAAACAATCCTATAGGCTGTACAATGCGTGGACATTCCCCACCCCCACACTTGTGCTGTGCAGGCCCGTTGTAAAGGATGCTATCACCATGCAGGGAGTGTTCCCAATCAGCTGTGCAAACATTGCCTGTTTGCCCTACAGGGTGTGGCCAGGCATCAGGGATGAAGGTCCTTTCCGGCTGGTTTTGGACATGCTGGATAAGGAGGAACGTGCGGAAAGGGGGAGAAGGGTTCACTCTTCTCACTTCAAGGAAGCAGTCCTGAAAGGCCAAGGCCTGAGCAAGGAGGGAGCTTTTTGAACTGGGACAGAGCAGAGCCTCCTGTGGGAACAGGGAACTTTGCTGCAGCACGGAGCAGACTTGCAAGCTTTGAGCATGACATTCTTAGAGATCCAGAAACACCGAGTTTCATTGTGCAAGCTAATGCACATTGTTGGAATTTTGCCCTGAATTTGCCTTTTGTTAGTTTTTCTCTGCAGATATTTTAGTATTGCTTAGAGACTGTGTGGGGACATCAAAGAATCCCGCTGACTCCCATGATGTGCTTACCTGCCCTCTGCTTTTCTGCTGAGACAGTCAGTCAAAAATCTGAGACAAAGCATATATGAATATTCATCCAAGAACTAATTCCTCCCATGTTCCTGTAGTGACCTTTTGCATCTTGCACAGGAAGCACAGGCTTTGAAGTGTAAATAAAATTTAAGATTACTGACCTAACACTGAGGTGGTAAGGCCAGGCCAGGGAGCAGGATTGGAGAGGGAGCAGACAAGAGCTGGGACAGATGGGGGCAACTCCTCCAAATCATGGCTCTTGCCGCTTTGCCAGTGGAGGCTCTTGTCCCACACAATTCAGTTACCTGCACACAGTGGCTTGTATGGCTTTCTAGCAGCTGGGGGAGGTGATGGAAGCAGTAGCTTTACAGATATTTTGCTGTTCTGGGGGAAAGCCTAATTTGCCTGTGCCCTAAAGCTGACCCTACTATCTTTGTCTGAACTTTAGTCTGCAGGGTCAGCTGTGGGAAATGTGTCTATCATGTGTTTTTCGTTTGAAAGGCTTCATTAACCAGACTTTTCTCCACATATGTATATATATCCTTTTTTGTTTTATTACATATTTTTCTTCATGTAGATAGCTGCCTCCATGCCTACTGCATGGATAAAATGGAACAAACAAACACAGAAAACAGAAATTTTTAAAAGCTTTTCACGTTAATCAGACCTGTAGATGTAAGCTTTTCTGAGCCATGGTACTCTTTGCTTGGAAGAAATTATATCATGTTACTGTCACTGCTATCACCCACAACTGTCTGTAGAGCCCAATGTAATATACTTTCCATGCTTTAAGTACCAGGTTTTTTTATGTTAATCTGGAGCTTCATTTTTTTTTTCTTCCTGACATGTCTTTTTGCTCTGCCTTTTTGAAATTTTACCATAATGCTCTGTACTAAGTGCTCCTTATCCTTAGGCATTTGTTGTTGGGTTTGACAACCTTGAAGTAAGGTGCATTAGGATTTTGCTGAAGAGGCCATCAGAAATGTACATTTTTCACCTTTGGCTGTGAAGGAAAATTTTCTGTCACAACTGGAAGGACAAGTGACTCTCTGTGTCACAACAGCTGCACCTCTCCTACTCTTCTTTACACAGAAATCTCTTGTGTCTTACCTTGTCCAGACAGACTGTCTTGGTCGACTTCCTTGAAAGGAGGTTCTGCTATACCAGTCAGTTCTTGCTTCTCCTCAGCTTCACTCTCTGCCTCTCCGGCGTGCAGATCAGGTGTGGCAAAGCTCCCTGCGGTAGCCAGCTCCACTGGAGACTCGTAGCCACCAGTGGGTAAGTCTTTGCCAGCAGAATCATCTGCTGGGGGAGGCAAATAGGAATCCTCTGATTTTGGAGGACTGCTGGTGCTGCCCAGAGCACTGAAAGGCACTGTGAAACTTGGGTGGTCGGTAGCAGTAATTTGGGTGTGTGGATATCTGTCCTGATATGGTTCTCTGGAGGGTTTGGTAGGAAAATCAGGTTCAGATGTAATAAAATTATTAAATTCTTCAGGGATGCTGATCTCTTCACTTAAAGCAGGGCTTTCAGTTGTAAATTCACCACCAAATACATCTCCTCTTTGATCCACTGTTGGTGGACTGGGAAAACCTAGAGGGAGTTCCTCCTGGAAAAGTTTTAAAAGAGCACCTTTAATACATTTGAGTTTCATTGCTAAAAACGCAATAATCTTTAGCCACATGAGCTAGCAAATAGCTAAGTCAACATGGAATCACATTATGGGTTGGGTTGGAAGGGATCTTAGAGCTCATCTAGTCCCAACCCCCACTGCCATGGTAAGTGACATCTTCCTGTAGACCAGGTTGCTCAATGCCACATCCAACCTGGCCTGGAACACTGCCCAGGCACTTAACCTACCCAAGCACCCTGTACCAGTGTCTCATCACCCTCACAGTAAAGCATTTCTTCTGTATATCTAACTTAGATTTCCCATCTTTCAGTTTGAACCCATTATACTTGTCCTGTCACTAGTGTTCCTGATGAAGGGTCCCTCTCCAGCTTCCCTGTCGGCCCCCTTCAGACACTGGAAGGCTGCTGCAAAGTCATAGGATGTAAATGTTTGGCATGTGCATGTGATCCTAATCACATTGCCTGTAATTTAAAAAAAGGTCAAAGAAAGATGACCTTAACTAGCCCTGTTAACTGCTCTCTTTCTGTCATTAAGATGTGCTACCCAACTGATGAGACACCCTCTACTTTGTAATTAAGCCTGGAAAAGGTAATCAAGCAGCAATATTCACCTGTACATGCTCTAAAAAGTATCACTGTTGCAATATAACAATACAACTTTCATCCTCACAGTATGTACAGAAGGCATATATGTTATTTTAGCATAAGAAAATCTTTGTTTATGTACCTCTTAACACTGTTTAATTTCATTTCCCGTGGAGAAATAAATAAACATGAAAAACATTGTTAACCTACCAAATCAGGGCCTGCCAGAGAAACAGTGACCACGCCTTGGATATCATTATCGAAATCACTAGGTGATATAATAGTTTCTGCAAAAAAAAATCAAAAACATTAGACAGAGAGAGAGCAGAATACTTCACCACCAGCACACTGAAAACGGATCAAAACACAAACTCAGTAAAAAAAAAAAGTACTAAAATGTTCTCCATCAAAAAATTGCTCTTAAAAATTCATGTTAAGACAAAAAAAAGACATCAATTCCCATTCAAACAGACAATTATGAAGAAAACCAAATTTTATATGCAGTATTCTTCATATGCTTTATTTAGCATAAATGGGATAGGTCTGCAGAGAGCTGAACCATGGAGGAATGCTTAAAATCTTCTGAAGTGTGAACCACTCAGTTAAATCTGCATGGGCTATGATGACTCATTATTTAGCGTTCATTAAGCCTAAAGTCGTTCCAGTTTTACCCTGAGTCCACACCATTGTTAATTTCAGTGTTTTGACTTTTAGTGCTCAGTTGCTCCTTTCACCCCTCGGAGGATATTTTTAAAGTACTTGCATGCAAACTGTTTTTCTAAAATTGGTTATTAAAATCAACTACTGGGAGAAAGTTGATTAAAATATTTATTATTGAAGTGTTCTATATAAAATTCTTCTTGGGACTTTTAATCTACATTAAAATACGATACTTTATTCTTACGGAAAATATTAGTTCAACTGAATAAATTTTCTTGGCAAGAAAATGCTGCTGTTCGCAAATGAAACACTGTAGCTAAAATTCCGTATGTGTTTAAAAGTTGCTTCAGTAAATATGCATATGAAAAAATATTTTAAATTATTTTCCCTCTTTTTAACCCATCTCTCCAAAACTAGTTTTCTAGCTTTGCAAAAATCATTGATGGACTAGAAAGGGATATTTATTAGCTGGATTACTGAACAGGGTGCAGACCTCCAACTTCTGCTGGAGGCTTTCACACCCAGCTTGTTATCTACACTCCCTCTGTGTTTCAGAGTGTGAGTGAAACACATCTTTACTGATTTTATCTTGGGATCAGATGCTGTTAAATGTGTTGTTTAAGGGGTCTCTCTGATGTTGCTGAGAGGTTAGAGGCTTGCTTATAACCAAGATAGAGCTTTCAGAAAGCTAATTTTATGCTAGAGGCAGACCTCACATTTTTTCTTGTTAAAGAAAGGAGGCTGTCCATACTGGGAAATTAAAATGATGATGCACTGAATATTCACAGTATTTATTTTATTTTTCTTCTCTTAATTATCTTTGTGTGCAAAATACCCAGATTTTCCAAACAAAAAACCAAGCAAAAAAATCCTCTAATATGGTTGCAAGTTAGGCTGTGTAATTATAAAGACACATTTTTCTATAAAATCGAACTTATTTCTCTACATCCTTTGGGTACTATACAACACCACAGAGAAAGGACTATGTCAGATGAAAGCAATCTGCTAGAGAAGCAGAGGTCACCTTAGAGAAATTGCATCAGTTTGGAAAGGCAAGATTCAGGCTTGTGCCAGGCACCTGCCACCTGCTTTACTGACCATCAGTAAACTGAAGTGTTCCGAGGTCCAGTGGCAGGGACTGGTCTTCATGGAGTGCAGTGGCAACCAGCTGCTGAAGGTCTGTTACTGTGAGTTTAGCTGCTGATACTTCCCCCTCTTCAATTGGAGAAATTGGAATTTTTTCACTTTCAACCTTATTAGATCCAATAGTTGAGACGTCATCTGCTGTGCCTTTGGTTTCTGAGCCATCTCTCTCAAAGTTCACCACGTATCGTGCCACTGTGCTGCTTGATCTGCAAGGGGGAAAGGTGAAAATGCCCAGAGCAGCAAAATCAGTCACTGGCTGAGAACTGATTTTACACACAAACAAATATGCAACCATATTATCTTCTGTGAGAGTAATGCAAATTTACTTCTTTCTAACGAGACTGTCACCTTCAAGTTACTTTTCCTTCACCTAACCCCTTTTATTTCTACGCATATTTTTTGATAAAAATTCCCATACTGAAGAAAATTGAAAAAATCTTCTAACATAATCCGATTTAATCTGACTGCTCGGAAAGCTGTAGAAATGTAATGTAGTCTGAAGCCAATGACTACTGATTCAAACAGCTGTAAATGCACACTGGGGTTATTAGAAGCCATAATCACACGTTAATTATTCAAGAACCTATGAAAAGGGATTAGGCAGTTTATAAAACTGCAGATAAGCAAAAATCTTACCACAACAGAGACAATTTTTTACTCTTTTTTAAAGAACATCAAGCTAATGTGGCAAGCAAATCACTTTTTCCCAGTGGGAGTTAGCTTTTCCAAGTCCAAATGGGTATGTATGGCTTCTCCCTAGATGTTCATGTTTAGCAGAAGTTTCAAATGTTCACCATTTTTAATACATTATTTTCACACATGTTAAATTCACCTAATTAAATGAAAAATGATGAGTATGTTATAACCATTTCTACTCCACTATATTATTTTTTTACAGTATCAGATAACTGTAGGGATAAGAATTTCACTTTATCTAGTATGTGCTATGTATTTGCATTTATATAACATTGCAAGAATTCAGGAAACACATTAGACAGTTCTTCCTTTTAAAGCATGAGCAAAAGAGAAATTCTGGGAAACTGCTAGACAAAATATTTCCCAGTAGCACTTTTAAGCAGCACCAACAATAGACTCTGTAGCTGTTTGTATTGCCAGTGAAAAGCCTTTTATCAAGCTGGTAACTGGTCTCTTTGCTATTCTATCTGGCTTGATAATGGAGATAACAAATCAAATTCTACATACTTATTGGAAATATTGTGCACACAGGAATACAGCGAAGAAACATCAGATCAAAAATGAAAATTCGAATATAAGGTTTCCCTACTTATTTTTCACTTTAAGTATATGGATGATATAAATCTTTAGTCATATAAATGTGAATTTTCTTAGGTCAAACATTTTCTTTCCTTCAGAAACATACTGACAAAATTTGATTACATGAACCATTCAGATTAAAGTAAAAGCTGTCACTGACACTGTATCACAGATTTTGTACCCAGAACACAATCAATTTACTTTGTCACATCAAGATAAAGGACATTTACTGATTTATCTATGTACATCATAAAATTATTAATAATTATAATGATTATAATTAGTCAATGAAACTATTAATTATTAATACAGAAAGATTACCCATCTTTCCCCTTCTTCTGTCTTCATTTCATCCCGGAAGAAAGAGTGTGGGAAAGGATTGCAAAAAAAAGAAAAAAAAAAGATTAATGTATACTGGTAAATCGTTCAGTCACACACGTCACAACCAGCTTTTGACAGTTTGTCTTATCTTCTATGTGTCATCTATAATTTTTATCTCAGTGTGAAAATGACAGTCTACTCTCCATCAGTTCAATTTTTCCCTTCCAAACAATGGGAATCACCGTGGTTTGTGTGGGGAAAGAGGAATTTTACTTTACCGTGGCAGTTTGAAATGTCAGCTTTCCTATTGCCCTTGTGAAATGGTGCAGTTTGAGCCCTTGTCATTGCTTATCTCTATCTTTATGGTGGCAGTGGACACTTGTGGCAGTACTCTGTCGTACTCAGACTCAAAAGAACTACGCAGACACCGTTCTGTCAGGATAGGAGCCAGGGCCAAAGAGAGGGCCAAAGAGAGGGCCAAAGAGAGGGCCAAAGAGAGGGCCAAAGAAGGCCTGGCCTCTTTATTCAGTCAGTTATATATCTTTTTAGAGACAACCATGGATTGGAGGATGGGGTTACCACCTCTCCATGACACTGGTCAGACCAAAAGTCTATCATATTTCTCCACCTTACAAAAAGAATGATAATAATAAAGACCGGTAGGTAAACATGACCTTATGTTTACAGAAAATTTGTGAGAAACTCTATTACAGGAATGAAAACATAGAAAGACTGCAAAACTCAAGGCAACAGTACTCTCCATGATCACAGTTACCACACACGATGCCTACTCAGACTGCAGTCACAGGGGTGAGTTGAACCATTAATTACCTCTGGAAGACATGCCTGTATTGACCTTCTGTATATAATGCCCTGTTATTTTCCCTGGGGAGGTCTCCAGAACACCTATGGTGTTGTCCTTCCTCACTGCCTTGTGGGAAATGCTGCTAATATATGTAGCACTATGGCTAAGGGAGAATGGACAGCAACACCCATCTTTGCAGACCTGTAACTCCCAGAGCTGACTATATTACTGGATAATAGGAATAAATCCAATTCTTCCACACTGATGAATGTTCTTTCATAACAGCTAAGTCAAAGATACGAAACCAAAATGGATCCAAGACCTCCTGGAATCACAACTAAAAGAGGTTAGTTATTGCAAGTTGTAACCATGAGATGCTACAGATTTTCACTGCTTGTACTGCATTAAACAGCTTCTTGTTTTATTAATTTCAATATAAAAATATAAGCAACTTATTTTCAGTCTATTTAACTCTTCTCTCTCCTTTCCCCCAGCAATCTTTGCAGTGAGAAATGCTAGGAAGATGGATGTTCTTGTCTAAAATTGCACTGCAATATGAGTGTTCTTCAACATGTATTAAATATTGCTAAAAGTACTGAATGTTCCTGATGCTGTGCCATAAGACCACATAAATTTGTCTTTGTTCCCTACTCTTTATTCCTTTTTGCATTGTTTCTTACTATTAGTTATTTGTCTTTCATTTGATTCTTTATTCAGTGTGCTACCCCTCCCCTATAGATTCGCTACTGAAAAAGCACACAAGAGCTTGTATTAATAGTAAGCACACAAGGAAGATAAAACTAAAGGAAATGGCAAGACAGAACACAAATTCACTGAAAAAATGAAACTTTAAAAAAGTTTTAAGAGACCTGAGAAACAACTACTGAAAAAGTTTTATATGTATGAACATGTATCCTCCTGCAACCTTCTCTTGCCAAGGCACCTTCACTGTGACTTATGAAGGGCACAGGGTCCACACACAAAAAAGCTGTCACCTAAATATTCATGCTACTAACTCTCTTGTCATTTTAAAAAGTCCTTTTTACAGGGTTGTTAACAAACAATTCAAAGGATTTGTTGCATCCTTCAAGCTTCAGGGAATCAAAGCTCTTTTTACTAAGTAGTTCAAAACCTCATAGTCTCACTTGGGATGTGTTTGCACTTCTTGTCATATTGTCTCCATGATACTCCCATAAAATTGCTTTCTGTTTACAGCAATACACACCCCACTATTCTACAGGTCTCTTCATTTTTGAGGACAAGAAGGAAGAGGAGAACCCTAGGAGCCAACGAAGACAGCCCCATTTTCTTACTTACTTGAATCCTAGCACACGGATTTCTTTGAATCCTGGAAGTTTCTCAAATATTTTTTTCATCTAGAAAACCATTAAAAAAAAATCAGCATAAGATCTATGACTAAAAAGCAATCTCAAGTTGACTACCTAGACAATATTTTTCATATTTCAGAAAGAGCTTTAGGAAACAGTCTCAACTGCCCTCTTTTGGGTATCATAATTGTTCAGCTTAAACACAATATTTGCTTTGCATATACTTGTTGTATTACCTGTCAATAGGCAAAAAGAAGCAAAAAATATAGCTTTTCTTAGTAATGTACTAATGCAAACAAGTGATAATCTATTTCATAACAGAGAAAGTAAAACAACATGAATCAAATAGTTTTCTCATTTTCAGCAGTTTCGGTTCATTAATAATTTTGTGATTCAAGTCACCTGTAAATTGTTAATTATTTAGAAATATTAAGCAACTGCAGATGGGTTTAAATTATTTGACAAATCATTTAGAAATTAAACAATTTTAACTGTTTTGTACAAGCAGAATAACAATACATTTTTAATTCTAATGTCAACAATAGTAGAATTACGTGGTTTTGAATAGAAGAGGCATTATAGGTGTAGTAAACAATGTCTACAGGCACTTCTGTTTGAGGGTAATACTGGAAATCTTCAGAGAAACCAATTTTTGTCAGCTCTGCTAACGCATCCTTCAGCATTTTTCTACATACATCTGGAACTGAACCAGGAAAGTGAAATAGCTTCCACAAGGAATGCTCATGAAACCAATGAGAGGCTTCAGTTAATTTTGCTAAGAAAACCTTGTGGGAACCTGAAGTCATTAACTGCTATCAGTTAAACTGATAGCTGAACATTTAGTTGATATTATTAATTATATGAAAATACCACAGATGTTCCAATTCTTACATAAACTATGATAATGCACAATGAGCGTAAGTCCTTCGAAGAATAGTTCAGACAACAATACCCAATTACTTTTAACATTTATATTACATTTCTCATTAGGTTTATTGCAGAAATTAAATTATGACAAAGTGCTGTCCATGAATTCCTGATTAAGTCTGAACGATATTCCTAAAGTTATTCTGTTTGTCAGTTATCTGATGCTTCTACTGCTGTCCAAGGTGTTGGCTTGTTAGCTTGGTGGCTGAATAGATGGCTTCAATGAGGGGAAAACTGATACTACACATGAAGGAAAGGTGAAGGTCTTGAGAAAACAGGAATGACCTGTTTAAAGGGAGGGCAGTAGATTCTATTTCGTGGTGAAGGTAATTTCATAGTATGAGCCTCAGCCAAGGTACAAAGGCAACATTTTTGCATTCACTAAGCCTCCCTACCTGTAGCTGAAATTTGGCAGCTAGTTGTTGGTACTTTGAGGAGTTGGGATCACTAAGTTCAGGTGTGAACTCCTGATCAGTGAGAGTGACACTGAATTCCACCATTTGCTCCACAGGCAGTTCAGGGACAGCATTTGTTCCCAGCTCCTGGAAAAGAAATGGCAAGGAAAAAAAGTGAAGAAATAAAACTAAGTGATTTTTTTCTCTTCCACAACTCAGTATTTAAAAGGTAGAAATATTCCCTTTTAAGCCCATCCCCAAAAATAACTTTCTGACATATATTCCACAAAAGATCAGAGTTCCAAGACATATCTGTTGGCTTAATTCTTCTTTCTTTGCAAACAAGTTTCTATTACTGTAACTTGAGAGTTGCCTTTGATATGCATAAATGAAGATGAAGGGAAACAAGCCTTGCACAGAGACTGTTACCAAGTCTTAGTTCCATCATCATAAGGTCACATAGCTGTTTCATGTTCAGAGGTTTTAATTTGTTTTTTTTTGATAGATAATAAATTAGAATTATCCCTACCCATGATACACCTTTCCTATGGAGTTGACTTTACTGCTATTAAAAGTTTTCTTATTTTGTTTGCTGTTTCTCTACAGTATTTGCAGATTTTCCCTCCACTGTGAGGCCACACATCTGTGCTGAGACCATAGCAGCCAGGACAGGGAAAACAGCAGCCCCTCTCAGCACCCCCGCCCTCTCCCTGAGGTATCTCTTACCACAGGTGCTCTAAGTGTGCAGAGGGGCAGTCTCCAATGCCCTGCTGCATGGCTGCTCTGAGGAGACAGCATTGGAGAGCCCTCTGACAGCTGCCCGGTCAGAAAAAGGCAAGGGAGGCCCAGGCCTATCTCCTGTGTTGTGGAAAGCCTAGCAGGTGTGCTTTTTTGGCATTATTTAATGAGGAACAACGTTACAAAATGGTGCAAAGTGGGCAACAGGCGCCTCCTTAAAAGAATGAAAGCTACCTAAAAGCTGGTTGCCTTGCTTCTGTACTTTCTACTGCATACTCAAGAAGCATCACGCCCTACTCCAGTATATAACAGATGGTAATAAACCCCTTCAGTACTGCCAGCTGAAACAGAGGGGAGCACTCGTGGTTTGTATGCACTGTTTATAAGGTTTCTCCCTTTTTCCTGCTAGGTGAGCTCAAAAGGAAAAGGTGAGCGAAAAAGTGGGTAGGAACACAGGCTGCCCTCACCTTCACAGGAGTCTTCGTGTCGTTGAAAATTTCATTGAGCAATGTGCCATTAGGTGAGAGGGTTGTGCGAGGAGAGCCTGCGGGGGGGTTGAAAGAAAAGTCAGGAGAGAAAGGTTTGCACATCAAAAGGCCTCCCCTTGGTGTGTTGGTCCGGTGTCAGCTCGCCGGAGCAGCTTTCCTTCAGGAGAGTGTGTTTGAGCACAAGCCTGTGCCACTGGAGGGTGAGCATGACTTAGGATGTGGGTAAAGCTGCTGCGTTTTATGCAATAGACAGCCTTTCTTCCAGGTCAGACATTAGTGGTGTCACATGTATGTGACTGAAGGCAAAACCGGCACTGGCTATGCATCAGTGAAATGGCGCGAGTTAATAATATTTGATAACTTCCTGTCATACCACATCGCACATCACCAAGTGTCCAAGATTAATTTTGCCAGTTGAGATCTTTGTCTCTCTGACAGCCACATCTCTTTAGGGCTCAATTTAAAGTAACAAGAGATTTTGACAGAGTTTTCCACCTAGAGGCAAAATTACCATGCCGGAAGTCCTTACCAATAAGATTCTGTTATATTTGGCCCTCATAAAAATATATGTTCAGGATGGTTTTTCCTTGAACCAAATTGATCATATGTACAGATTTTTATCACTGTGTGAATTGCTAATAATATTTTAAAAAACTGTAGTACACAAGAGGGTTGGTAGGTGTAATTGTAATAATATGATCAATTTATTGTCTATTATCACTCTGACTTTCTTGCTTGTCAGCTTTTATTTAACTTGCTTGCTTATTTTGGTTTAAAAATGCAACAGCTGACATTCTAATGGTATTTTATAACTGAAGAAAAATACACCCTATATTATTGAAGTCGGAAACTAGGAAAACATACACATTTGAAGACAAACTTTGAATGCAACATTTGAGTAGCAAATACGATGAAAAGAGATAAAAATCTTTCTTCTCAAAGATTATTTTGCTAAAACATTTTCACTTCACTGAACTTGTCATGCTTCTACAACATTCATTAAATTATAGCCCTATAAGACCTAAGAATCATTTGCCTTAGCAATTTTATTTAATGTGCAGACATACAACAAGCAGATTTGATCTTACCTGTAGAAATGGAGGAAATATCTTCAACCTTTTTGCCTCCTGTTTTCTCTGCTGATATTTCATCTTTCCTATCAATCAAATAGAAATAAGTGATTTAATTATCTGCATATTGTACCTGCAATGACAAAAGTGTAAAAAACCAAAACCATATAGAAATGACCCCGATATTAAGTGCAGTTTAAATGAGAGAAGTTACCTCTATTAGAATGTTTTGTGACCTGTGGAACAGCATAAGGACTACCAACCCTGTCAGGAATCTGCCCATGAGGTTTTTGTGACAGATTTTATCAGTGCCAACAGAGGGATGGGATCACAGAGATGAAATCAGTGCACTGGGTCTGGTTATTTTTTTTTAACTCTTTGAAGTCAGTGAAGGGTTGAGCACTGCGTAAAATGGAAGCAAGACTTCTTGTACATCATCTGAATCAACCTTTGTCTCCTTTGCTATTTCTCATCCTATCAAGGTAGTTCAGTGAGGGCTTCTTCTAATTTTAGAGCCCATGGGCATTTCAGGTTCCAGGTGTGTTTCATATGGTGTGGTGTGAGAAAATTGTGGGTGGGCTTATTTTTCAGTTGCCAGCCTGCCTTATAATACCGTAAGGATGCCTCCAAATAATGATAGTATCAAGTCAGATTCCTGAATCCAGATTGAGATGTAGAAATGTTAATGTTTGCTTCTGGATGTAATACTCAACGGGTTAATGCCTACCATCATCCCAAAGGAGGACAGCTAAAAGCTCAAGTAAAATACAGTGGGTACAATGTATCACAGGATTTGGTTTGGTTTTGTTGTTAATTATTTTCTGTTTTAAGTTTTACAGTCATGTGGTGATGAATACATTTTTAATAGCTACTGTTAGCTTGCCTGAAAAATAGCAATAGTATCGAAATACATTTTAAAATAAATAGATATATTAAAGATTCTTGTACCTAGAACAGAAATTATTCTATAGCCTTAAAACCAAATTATTATTCATTTGTAGCTTTTGGGAAAATCTAGGTTCTTAGATGAGAATTTTCTAAGGGACATTTTGAGACCTTTCTCTCCTGAAATTGGGGAGGGAAGTATAATTCCTCAAATTTTCTACAGTGCATACAGATGGAGCGTTTGTGAAAACTGGTATGAGTGAAAGAGCTAAGGGCACTGCAAATGTGTAGTGTGGTGTTGACTGAGACAGCATAAATCTGTATCATAGACAGAAAAGGTGTCTGAGAGGCATCTCTATACAGGAACTACCTAGATGTTTAATAACATAAATAAAGAACATGAATGACAACTGATTTACCATAACCTCTGGATCTCTTTTTTGATGAGAATTAACGTATTATTTGTAATGTTTTCACAATGTTAACTAGTTACGTGTTGTATCTATAATTGGAGACTGATTACTCTACATGACAGCTAAAGAAGATACAGAATATTTCCTAAGCCACACAGTAGTAAAGATGAAGTCCAACCACAAATAATCAATGCTGTCTGCATGTCCAGCTAAAATATAATCAGTTTCATAGGATTTACTTCACCTTCTGAATTGTGTCTAGGGAAAACAGTACTGTTCACAAAGAACAGTACTGTTCACTAAGAACTCTGAGATCAGTCACTTCACTTCATGCCTTTCTGCCACTGCTTGCAGTAGGATGAATGAAAAGACCTCCCTTTGAACTTCCAGGGGAGCTTAATTAGGGACTACATTATTAAAAATATGTCAGATATCCCATGTCAGAGTAAATTAAGATACATAATACGTCTGTGATCATGAGGCAGTGTAACCTATGAATGGAAAAGATCATTTGCCTGAAAATCTGAAAATCAGAGAAAGCTGAAGAAAAAAACAATACATGAATCAGAATTTGGGGACTGTGATTGTCTGGTTGCATTACAGTATTTATATGCAGAAAAACAGAGTTCAGTATGGTCGCTTTAATCCTGCCATTCTCAGACTTCTGAGCATTGCTAGGAGCATACTTTTTCCAAAGAGTTTACAGAATAAAGTATCACATTAGTTAACACCATCATGATGTATAAAAATACAGGAAAAATCTAAAGTGAAGGTGTAGAGTTTCCATGCTACTTTTTAATGTAGCCTCTCAGCTAAATGCTATTAAGGTCTCTAACTTTCCTTTTGAGAATTACAGCAACTTTTGTCACACTCCCAATCAACACTAGTCTAATGCAAAGCCATGTCTCTGTCAGGATTTCATGCTCACGTTAGTGTGAGAAAACATTCAGTAGTGTCTTGAAATGAACAGGTAACTCAGACATTTGGCTGCATCCATTGTTTGTGATTCCATTACTGTGTCCTATGATACATCCAGTATACACATCTCTCACAGCGCACACCAAATACGCCACGGTGCTATCTGAATGTCTGCTCACATCCACACACATCTACACATATCTATTCAAAGAAGGCAGTAACATCAAGTGGCAAGGTTCTACTTGTGCTACTTACCTTTCCTGGAAGGTTCTATGTTTTACTCG
Source organism: Machaerirhynchus nigripectus (assembly GCA_013397975.1). NCBI lineage: Eukaryota > Metazoa > Chordata > Aves > Passeriformes > Dicruridae > Machaerirhynchus > Machaerirhynchus nigripectus. The sequence goes on along the minus strand of VZRQ01007372.1, from coordinate 87,581 downwards.
CTGCAAAAAGATTAAGAAAAACAGCATTTTACTAGTGGGTGTATCCAGCCACTGAGCCTGTTAGCTCTTTTGTTTACTACAATTTTATGTTTTCCTTCTAAGACACACCCCCTCCTTTTCCTGAGCAACACTTTGCCCTTAAATAAGCAGGTGGGGAGGGACTCAAAGTCCCTCCCAGTTTTTAAACAAATGTCAATAATCCTTACCCGTTGAATTATTTCCAGGTGCTCTTGGGAGTTGCTGAAGTTTTTGCCAATGTCAAATATGCAAAAGGTTTCCCTCTGGCAGGCAGTAACCCAGTTCTGATATTCAGAAGTATCAGGAATCCGATCCAGAAAAATACGAAAAGCTTCCCACACAGCTTCCTGGCAGACTGAGTAAGAAGAGAGGGGCTGGGGATGGATTCTTTGTACCACAGAGTAAACTTGAAATCCTTTTAAAAGTGGTTTGGCATTTACACATTCATCACTCAAGATGAAGGAACACACTTCCTCAAAATGTTGTTTAAAAACGCTTTTAGAGAAGGGGATTTTCAAACTTATTAGAAAAACCATTTTAACCAAAACTTGCTAGTAATTAAAAAGCTGTTGCCTTTAGCACTTTACTGTGCAAAGCCCATTACTGTGAGATAGGACACTTATTTTCAGTACTTGATACCTACTTTGGCTTAGAGTGAGTTCATTATCTGCATTATCTAAAATATCGGCGTCTCTGAAATTAGTGCAGTCAGTTTCTCTAAGTATGCTCTAAACTTGCTGTAGGGATGTACTCACCTAGCTGTGTTAGGGCCCCTCAATAATACCTCAGGAACGACCTGCCCTCCCAGTAGAGCAGCTGCATGTGGAGCAGATGTGGTCAGGTTATTAAAAAGGAACAGGCTATCTTTTGAAGAGATGTATTTATTATGAGCTAGAAATTAAAGCTACTTTCTACCTCCTTTGTCTTGCAATTCTCTGGTATTTGTTTTTCTGAGCAGTAACTGCTGAATAAAGATATACCATCTGATGATAAGTAATCCAGTTACCAGATAAACGTAACACATGACCAGCTGAGGAGGCATTGTAGTGTGTTCTCCCAGTTTGCCCCACATAAGGGACTGTCCTCATGGTGACCTAAGGTATGATGTCTTAGTTCAGAGTTGGTATAGGGTCACAGTAGGCTCAAGTATCCAACAGCAACTGTCTGAGCTCCTATATCTGAGCTGTTTTGTGTTGTGTGCTCATCCCTGGAAGCAGAGAATACATATATGTGTAAAAAAGAATAAAATTGTCTAAATTTTCTTAGCAGAAAAATTCTCTAGAGGACTGATATCATCCACAGTGCTATTACAGTTGTAAATGTGTCATGGGACTTGGAGGTGGGGAGGTAATCTAGGCTTTAGGCACAGAAAAGAACAGTGTATCTCCAAAACAGAATGAAGGTAAGATTGTCCCACAGGGTACAGGCTCTAAGGCTCCAGCACAGCTACAAGACTACCTTTTCATGAAGGATTGTACAGTGGTTACAGATTGAAGGATGACAATTGCATCACCACATTTTCAAGTGTACTTTTTTTTCATTTATCAGTTTCATCAGATAAATTAAGATGCTCAGCTGGGAGGGCAGAAGTCTTTATCAGAAGTTCTGATCTTTCCCTGAAGGAAAACGTTTTTGACTTTTTGATGAAGGACATTGTAATATATGTATGCAATTGTTCAAGGGAGAAGAAACACCTATTTATGAATGAGCGTACAAATTATTCAGCTGCAGGGACATGTTTTGTCCCTTGCTTTTTGGGAAGTACTCCAGTTTCAGTTGAAGAACTGGATGACACCTGCTTAGAAAATTTTGTAACTGTTGGACACTGCTGGGAAAAAGGAATATAAGTTTAAAGCTTCTAGCACTACAAGACTTAGAGAGTCCAATATCCCAACTCATGTGCTGCTCTCAAAAAAGCTGAAGACTACTGTCATATTCAGTTTTTTTTTAAATGATAAGGTCATAGTTACAGTTTTTTGAGTTCAGGTTAATGATACCCCTCTGTTTCAGGATAGCTTGTTTTCAGCCCAATCTGGGATGTACCCAGGGAATTTCAGGGACTTGCAGGATTAATTTCTATTTAAGAAATGCTTTTTGGATCAGCCTCTGTGACACATTTCAGATTTCTGTCTAATGCCCATTGGATGCTGCAATGGATATCAAATATTTTTATATCTACAGGAATAGCTGGAGTACATTAGTGCAGTTCTCCCATGCTGCCAACAGCAAGTGCCTGCTGGAGTAAAATTTTTGCAGCTCTACATCCAGGTCTCATTTCAGAGGGAGCTAGCTGGCTCCCTGAAAGACAGCTGAGGAGCAGCCAGGTTACGCAGATGAATGTGAATGGCTGGTGCCTGATAAAGGGAAATATAGATAAGCAAAGGTGATTTAGGGAGTAGACATTGCCTTAGATACTTGCATCCCAGAAATGCTGACTGGGTTTTAGAATTAGCTTTGGACTGTTTAGCTTCAGTGCAAATACATGCATTATTCTAATGTAAAATGGAACAGCTCCAGAATGAAAGACTGGGAGGGGTAGAGGAAGGAAGAGAGAAAATTGGACCAAAAATTGGAATGGTGACTCTATAGGCTTTCTATAGGCAAGGGAAGTAAAAAAAAAAAGAGCTGGGGAGGGACTGACCTTGTTGAGAAAGTTTTATTTTTGAAATGTCTCAAATACTTCTTATGCCCTAAGTTTTTTCATGACATGCTGGCAATTATCGCAGTGTTTATTATATGCCAACACAACCACAGACTTAATATAACTAGAGGTACAGCAACATATGTGTGCAATGACCATTTAATAATTCCATTACTTGTCTTAGAGTGGTGCTATTAATTCTGGATAGCAGTGATGGTACCTGCTCTTTTGAGAAAGGTGGTACTTCTTTTGACACTAATGCAAGCACAGTTTGTTCTTCATGTTCAGCCATGCTAGAACACTGTGCAATTACTCTGAGTTCATTAGTCCTTTGAGTGCATTGCTTTATTTTCTTCTGGAAACTGTCTGTCTTGAACCCTGCTGCTGCACATGTAACATTTGATTATCTATGTAAAAATAAAGCATAAAGTCAATAGCACATACACTGCCTAAAGATGAAGAACAAGATTCTGGAAAATCACTGTGTTTCCTCAATTAAAGGAAAGACTTTGAAGGAGGAAGTACATACTACAGTAATCATCTTACCTCTTAATCTATAGTAAGCTTGGTGGCTGGCTAAAATCTGCTTCACTGATTCTTGTGGGCAAACTTTCACACCAGTTGAGAAAAAGGATGACCTCTTTGTTCGGTGTTTTGCCATGTCAAATATCCGCCTTATGGTTGATATCCTGGACCGCTTTGTTGTTCTTTCTGTTTTGTCTGACCCTGAGGTGACTGCAAGATGTTTGGCTTCAGCACTGTTTATTTTATTAGGAATTTCTGTAAAAAATAAAAACCAAAAATGTACATAAATATACTTTGCCTAGGTAATAGGTATCCAATGCGAGTTCATGTCTGGAAAATGGACATGGACTTGAGAATTCTTTTTGTTACATTGTAGTGGTGTCAATGCACTGAGTGAATTATTGGGCTGTGGAGAAGTGGCCTGTGACCACATGGGGGAACTGAGGTTCAAGTGACTTGGTAACTAATTCCCTTGTATTTCAACATGTGACCCCAGGACACACAGGGTAAAAGTTTCAGAAGCTCTAAATCCTGTTTTCAAAAGTGACTTTGGATTAGATCCACAAAAGACACTTAAGTGCTTGAACTTTGTGCTACAGCATCTCATTTGTGAGCATATTGCCCTGTAGGGAAATCTAAAGTACAGTGATAAGTAATGTGAACACTAGCAGATAAGTAAAATGAGAAACAGTTGTACCCTAAATCTTTAAAATCTTATCTTTCCTCTGGGCTTTATGGGACATCTCCCTTCAAATCTGGTTCATAATCTTGAAGCTATCCCAGGAATTAAACCCTGAAACTTTCAAAACTTGAACAGGAGTTTTATTGCTTTTGGGAAAAGAAAGACCTGTTCAGTCTCTCTTTTACTCCACAGTGCACTCCTCTATCCTTCCCTCACATAAACTGAAGTATTAACCAGAACAGGCTATGATTGTTTGTTTGCATCTGGGTAATAGGTGTTGTGAATGCTCTGGCATCATATTTCAGCAAATATTTAAATGTTCCTGGCAAAGTGGAACAGCTACAGTAGAAAAAAGTGAAACCAGTGACTAGGAATTGAAGACCTAGGATTAAATTTTACTTATGAAGTTATTTAGTTATGAAAAATGGAAAAGCTTTTGGGCTGTCAAAATAACCTCAAGCATAGGAACACCTGCCACAAAAATTCAGGACTCATCTGGTTGCACTTCTTAAGTATTTGTGTTGCAATATTACATGACATAGCAGCTAAATTTAATGTAAAAAGGGTTTGAAAAATGGTTTAAAAGCTTCTAATGGAAGAATAAAGGGAAAGAATAGGGTTAAAAAGGAATAAGTTCAGTAGGAGTAGAACTACAAAAAAAAAATTATCAGTTTGCTGGAGAAAGAAGAAATGTCATACTGCATATAACAAACACTAATTATCCTATTCTTAGGCAAAGCAAGAGAAAATAAGGAAGGTTAAAAACACATTATCTTGACACTCTGGAACTGTGTTAATTAAATGTTTAAAGAAAAGTGGGGAGATAAATGATAAGAGAAGAATAATTGAAAAGCATAGTTTTATAACAAGAATAGTATGTGACATGAAGAATGGGGAATGTTCTACCATGTGTGCCAGTAGACACATATATGCAAACCTATCTATATATGTCTCAGTTCTTATTTAATTTCCAAATGAGCACACAATGTTTACTGCGTAGAAATCATAGTAGGAACATCTATATTTTGAGATAGGTGCTACTCTGATAAGGAGAAAAGTTGACTATTTGATTGTGATGAATATTGTCTGAGAGAAAGGAAGTTATAAAACAAAGGCAATAGGTGATTGTTACTACTTTTTAATGTATGCCAGAGACAGTGTCCTGCAGACCTATAACTGCCTAATTTTTGCAAGGTAATTTAAAATGATGATGCATTCATATCATGTTTGACATTAAATGAAATAGAAGTAGTTTTTCCACATTAATGTCAGGTCACGAACCATAAAAGGAATTTCCCCTGTAAAAACATGTCGTTGGGTTCGACAGAAACCACAAGTGGCCAAACACTGAATCAGCTGAGACACAGAGTTATTTGAATGTTATATGGGATGAGAGAGGAAGATCCAAGGCCATTGAAATCCCAAAGCAGATTCATTAAATCCTCTAGAAGAGAGAATCAAAAATCTACATGGAAAGTAGCCAGTTGTAAGTCTATTACCTTTTACAAGGTGTATTAACTGTGATAGACCAGCTGCCCAGGCAGCCCGACCAGCTGGGGCAGAGGATTTTGTCACTAAGCTCTTTGATAGCTTTTGTATGAAGCAGAGGCCTTTCTTGAAGGATTTTCTTCTTCTCCAGGATTTACCTCTAAGTCTTTAACTTGAATTAAGAATTATACTATTCATAAAACCGACAAAGGAGATTCTTCTCAAATGATTGTTGTAATGATTTCAAAGTCTCCGTGTTAGGGCGCCTATTTGGGATTTTCATTCTGAGAAAGTGAACAGATATTTTCTGCTTTCAGCTTGCACTGTTCTGCCACCCTAATTAGAGTGGGTCTAAATTCTTTTTATTCTTTCCCATCAATGTTTTTTTTTTCCTTTTTTTTCAGGGATCTGTTTCTAAAGAATCTCTATTGTAATTGGTTTAATTTATTTTGTATATTGTGGTTAGCAAATTTCTCTTACTAGAATAACTTTTATTATCACAATTCCTTGAAATCACATTTTTACAAAACTTAAGCAAAATTTGAATTGAAGAAAGCATCAACTTTTCTCTCCACATGATTGTCCAATATTAATTTCCTAATATTTGCTGATTGTGAATGGAAGAAAACTTGCCTTCTGATATAAACATTTCCTCATAATTCTTCAGATCTGTTTTTTCCCCTGTGTCTATGGAAATGCTGAACTGAGAAATCTTTACGTAAGCCTCAAAGGTGCTTCTGCCATATACTTTACTAAAATATGCCTCCATCTACACCTTTTTAGGTGCTTTGATTTCAGTAGCCTGGGTTGAAAAAAAGAAATCAAAAGATACATACTATTATGAAATTGAATCCATATATATTAGCTGATCCTTTTCCTTTTTATTGTGCAACATAGTAATCAAGTAAACTGGAGTGATGCAAATTCTACAGGTACATAATTTGATCATGTAAATAATCCCAGTAACACTAGGCTGATTAACTTTTATTAAAATAAGTAATTCCTACAATTTTTTCCTAATTATTTTTTATGATACAAATACATGCAATTAAAATAGTGTTTACCATAAATATACCCTACCCAATTTGACTTTTTCTTATTTAACCCTGTTTCATAGAGGTGACTGTTTCAGTTTTATTTTTAAAAGGTATGTTTAGGTTTTTTAGTTTTCTTTGATAGTTCTAGGGCAGGACAGATAATTGTAGAAGTCTGATAATGCTTTTCTATACTTCAGCTGCTCTCCCAGATGCCTTAAACAAAGGTCTAACTCTTCTTTATTCTCACATGAAAGAATCTACACCATGTCCAAATTTTCCAGGTGACATACTTGAGGAATAATATTGAGGTAGTTTTGCCAAAGTTATCTACAGAGTCACTGTCAGCTTTTATTAAATTCTGGAGTTCCTGACCTCAAGACCTGAACTTAGAAAAATACAACAAAATTTTTTCAAAACACCATGAAACAATTTTCAAAATATGATACAGCAATCTAATTCATATGGGATCTAATCAAAGTGCTTTGATATCCATACCAATCTCTCAAGTGCATAGTACTGTTCTCCAGGTTTTGGTTTCAGGCAGATAAATAGTACTCTATTCACATATTAAAAATCTGAAATTCTTGAAATTAGGCCAGGCCTCTCCTCTGTGTCTCTTGAGACCTTCATTAACAAATTTATACCCTAACTAAAATTACAAGGCAGAAGGAACAGATTTCAAAAGTTCCTATGTGTTCTTAATAATCTGTGTGTCGAAAAAGGAAAAGTACATCATTATTGAAATGGATTCTAGAGAAAAAGATTTTAAAGCTATTCAGATAATTAGTCAGCTTTGGTTGTCTTTTTAAATTTGCTTTTATAAACCTAGGAGCAAGAGGGTCTTATTCACACCTTTTTGTGTAAATGAAGTGGATGCTTCTCTTATCTCTGTTAATAGTACCAGTTTCCGAAGGCCTCAAATTTAGGAGTTGGTAGTTTGGGTTTTTTTCATCAATGTAGATGATCTCTGGGTAGGAACATTTATCTACAGCATTATTTTACCAGTAAACATTTATTTTTATTTAGCTGGATAAAATTTAGATGCTATTGAATACGAAAAGAAATTAAAATATGGTATCTAAAGATTTGACAGCAAAATTCGAGGTGAGAAAATCGTTGAGGTCTGAATGGTTTACCATTAAAATAATCAAAAGGTTTGAAATGTGTAAAAAAGCAGGTTATTCTGAAAAATCAGTGGATGTTCTTAGGATAGAGAGGAATGCTTGATTGATAAATGAGACATATTGCTGGTGGAATAAAATAACAATTAAAGGACAAGGCTTGTGTAAGGGGAAATGAGGAAAGCTTATCGAGAAGGTTAATTCGGCAAAGATCCCGTAAACATATTGTAGTTAAATTTATAGTGCAGCAACATCTTGTTGATAACTGAGCCAGTAACAAAAGCATGGCTGACTAGTCCTGAAAAGTTGATCCTGAGATTTCTTAGCGGGCTGATCAATGTAAACACCAGATGGAGCATAGAAAGTAGGAAGAGAGGTAATAGCCTGGACTCTTTCCCTAGAGGCACTCTCCTCCAATCATGGCAATAGTGAGGATCCCACATTCTAAAGGCACTTGCCAGTGACAGGGTGCCCATGACATGTCCTCTCCTTAACTTCCTTTTAAATCTTTTTCCATGGCATATTTCCTCCAGTCAGTTGCATGGGAAGAGTCTAACTGGATTTGAAGGGGCTTAGATGAACAGGGACAGATTAAAATATGGCATGGCTTTATCACCAAATGCTGCCTACATCCTGTGTGCAGCAATCTCTATCTTCCCATGCAGATGTGAAAGTGGAGGCCCTTTCCTTGTACTCTTGCTGATGTTCAGGGCTGCTTTGCCACTGCTTTGTCAGACACTGCAACTTTGACTGTGTTAACATTGCATTTCCAAGTTTGTTTTCACAACCACAAATGCTCACAGTTTTGAAAAGTTCAGAGTGTGGCATTCTATACTAGAAAAATAAATGCTAATATTAATGTGCTCAGGTCTAGTCTGAGAGCTCAATGCCCTTCGACCCAAGGTTGTATGGCTTGCTTGAACTTATCTTCACATCAGATATGTTATTGAGCTGTTCTTAATGCACAGAGTGAAAGAACTTTGAAAGGAATTGCTGAGGGGCTCAGCCACGATGGTTGTTGCATCCTGGTGGGCCTTATCTGGGGTCTGACTGGGGTAGCTGAGACACAGGGGGGACCTCACTTTGGATCTCACTTCTTCAGGTTTAGTGCACTTAACAAGTGAACTGCTGAGCAAGAGGGCAGTATCCGCTACTATGGGGAAGTTTTGCTGAAAGATAAGCAGCTGACATCGATGCTTAGCTACAGTAGAAGAGGATTTGTGACCAGAGAAGAATGCTTCTGTTTCCAAAAGAAGAAAGAGGGCTAAGACATATTTATTAAAGTAATTTTAATTTCTCAGAATGAATATGGACAATGATGAGCTTGGTAATTCCTGTTTGGTATTTTGACTTTGTGAATGCCGTTCTTAAATGTGACTAAACAGTAACATTGCCCATGAAAAGAGGCCTGGCTCTCTAATTGTGGCAATTGTGTATCTATGGGGGTCAAGTCCAGGCCTCCAGTTTGGAAGATCCTGTGTCCAGCTGGCTAAAGTCTCCCATGAATCTTTGTGATACATTCCTATTGTAATCCTTATATTAAAAATACAAAATATTTGGTTATAATGAAACAACCTACACCTCAGAACATGTATGGAAATAAATCTGAAGAAGAATGTGATAAATTCTCAAATATAAAATGATGTCATTAGTAAATGTGCAAATTTTAATAAAAGCTCCAAAACTTTTTGTTTTAATGGTTTTATGTTCAAAGCTAGGAGATGGCATTAGGTAATGGTTCTTTTTCAGAACCCTTTAAATTAACCTGGATTTACATTTTGATACCAAAGATCATGGCTGTCATCAACCAACTTGCTCTTGGATTTCAGTAAGTGTGAAGAATTTCTGCAAGTAGGTAACACTCAAAAGCTAAAATAGATATCAGAATCCCTCAGCTGTTCCCCTCCTCCTCTGCTCATACATATCTGTGGTTTTCTGTGCCAAGTGGAGAAATACAATTGATAACCAACTTCAGGAAGAAACTTGTTTGTTTACTGTGAATTTGGAGCAATTTTTATGAAATTTATGCATAGGCCTTATAACAGACAAACATAGTTTTTTCTCCATCTCTAGAGAAGATAATTCAGTAATTCTTTGAATTACACTTATTTTACAATTCATGGGAAAATAATTGTAGAGAATTATCTACCTGTTGTAGATGAGAACAGAAAGCATAACATGCAACTGGTAAGATTTTCCTGCTTTTGTGAATATAATTTTCATATACTAACAATGAAGCCACATTCACAATAAATGCTGTCTGTACACACCACAAATATTGAACATGCCAAAAACTTAGAGTCAGCATATGATTTTGACACATTTTCTTGCAACCTGAAAAAACCACAGTAAGAAACTCATGTTTTCATAGACGTAATAGGTCTCATTAAAGGTATGAAATTTTACATTCTCTTTCAGACAGAAGGGTGAAAATTGTTATTCATCCACTCTTCTAACTTCTGCTGCTGGAATTCAGAAAAAACATCAAAGGCCATCTATGGTTTCATTCCCAGTTTGTGAATCTTGCAACAGTCTGCCTAAAGTCCAGAATCTGGACTAGAAACAGCATTGAAGAGTGACTAGTTTTAATGCTCATGTATGAAACATGTATCTATTTATATTTCTTGTCCATCTTAGAAGCATTTGACCTGAAAGGCTGTTCTATTAATTGATATGGATATGATATCAAAAGATGCAAGAAAATGCCTTAAATGTTTGAGTAGTTCTTGGAGGGATGCATCCAATCTGCAGTGATAAAACACTCAATTGAGCACCTCTGCTCTTAATTTTATGATTAGTCATTCTCAAGAGGTACAGCCATTCTCTGAGAAGGTCAATGAGACAGCTTAAGTTCAAGTTCCAGTGGTGCTTTGCCATGTATGTCAACATTTCAACAGTTTTGATGGTGTAAGTCAAAGAGTTGCAGTGCAGAATGGGTTTATTGAGGTAACTATATTCACATGTGATAACAATTAGGATGTCTGGTGTATGAAAAGTTGCCAGAAGCCCCAGTGTCATCTCTTTACTTCAGCTTGTGTGATTGGAACTGGTTGATTTTCCTTGCAGTTTAGGGTCACTTGTTCTGCAGTACAATCTACAGTCTCTGGCTAATTGACTCCAACTCACTTTGACAGAGTGTGACTTGCACTTAACCTTCCTTAACTTAGTTATGTATCAAGCTGCATAGTCCAAGTTTGGTTTGGAGGACACCTAATCCAGTTCTTGATCGAAGCATGACAACTTATTCATCTAGTTTTGAGGGAGAAGAGGAAAGGGAAAATAACTTGAATAGCAATGTCTTTAATTTCTTTTCATTTTGTGCCATCATCATGAAGTCACAAAATTAAAGATGAGTGCATCACTGTTTCCTGCCTAAAACTGCTGGGGTTTCTATGATCTGTGCTGAGTCATATGTGTGAAAGAAATACCTGCAACAAAGCCACTAACGCTGGGGTTTCAGGTAACAGGGTTACCGAGATTATCAGTATAAAATTGGGTAAAGTCTGAGGGAGGTTTGGAAACATTTAAGTGGCCAGTAAGAAGGTAATTTTGGCTCTGCACTGAAGCAGAAATTTAAAAGCCAGTAGAACCTCACCAATGAAAAGAAAAGCATGGAGGCCTAAGCAGAATAAGTTATGTAGCTGTGAGTCTGGTCCTACTGATTTGCAGATGTCAGTGTGACCAGGCAAATGCTCTGAGAATCAGCCCAGAAAACCCTGCTGCTGTCCTGGTTTATGACTGCAATGCTTCTTACAAGACAGGACTTCAGACACCTCAGGTCCTCATGCTTTTGTGAAATGAGGACAGTAGTGCTCCCTGTCAGAGCAGGTATTTGGTAGGAGTAAAACTGGTGGTGTGCTTGCATACAATGATGAGGCATGCTACAATTATGTAAGGGTATATAAACACACCTACGCTGTGGCACGTACCAGAGTACTCCCAGATGATTGTTAATCTTATGTTTTCCAGACAGGTTACTGTTCTGAAGTCTCTGTTCAGTAGATAGCAACTGACAGTGACTAAATGCCAGCAGACATGTATATGAAAGCAGATAGGTATTTCTTTATTTTTAAGACTTATGTTAGTCAATATCACACATTCCGAAGGGGAAGAAATTGAAACAGTTGGGCTTAAGAAGTACAAACCTCATGGACCGTACAGGATAGTGCACCTAATTCCTGATTAACATGGAACAATTATGTGACAGAGGATGATCAGAAGACTAATTTTAATCCCAAAGGGACTAGGCTGGACAGAGGTAAAAAAGAAGGAAAACATATTTAAAATATTTGAAAGCATCAAAATGCAGTAGAATGCATATGGAATTTTCCTTTGGGGAAGAAAAACTGTCTTCTGGAAAGAAAACACCGTGTTTTCTATGTCTGATGGATGTTGGCCATGTCATTTAGTGCACTGCTTAAACCACAAAGACTCCAAAATTAGCTGAGAATATGAACACGAACAATCTGGATTTCTAGTAGGGTAAGACTCCAAGTTATTTTATTGTAGCCTGTAAATTAATGTCCTGTAGAAGGAGAAAACCATTGGTTATTAATATTGGTCACCTTGTTCACAGGTGTTTTCTGAAAAAATATCCCACATATCTCACTGTTCATTCACATGTACAGTTCACTAATCCCTATGGCACGGGTGGGACTATTTCTGGAATTAATGTTTAAGAGTCAGTGACAATGGTCTAGTATTTATTTTAAACTTTGGCTTTTAGCCAGAAAACACAAAAGATCAAACCTCATATGTAGTGCAGTTGTTTGAGAAGGGAGAGAAAAAAGGAAAGGCTTACTTTTCATAAGTTTATAAGCCCAACCAGGAAAGCCAACTTTAACATCATAATTCTTATTTTGTGGATGCCTCTAGAAGATAATCTTACTGCAGAAAGCAGATATCTCTTGTTTCCTTTCTTTGTTTGGAACGTTAATATTCTTTGATTTTTCTTTTCCTTTGGCACAAATTTGCTTAAGCATTTTTGTAATTTTATTTTTTGAGGGCAATTACAGTAATGAAGATCTGAAACATTTATTGCTGAATTAGAACAGCCTAGCGGGAAGGGGTGAGTCAGAATGAATTAAAATGATTTCACAGAGCACACACAAAGCCTTTGTGTCCTGAGGAATGGCTGAGTAAATAGCAGATATTTGCTTGCGGAATAAAAAATGCCACAAAACAGCCTTGAACACACTCTGGCTCCTTTATGTCCTCAGTATCAAATGCTAGGATGTACCCAGCATCAAGGCATAGTTTGGAGAGTTCAAAGCTCCTCTGTATTTTGGTATTTAGTCTGGCTGTTCGGTAGTTTACTACTCAGATTTTGTGCACAGATTTTTTGCTGTCACAAAGCTTTTATCCCTCTCACTTTCCCTTTCCATTGCTAGAGACAGTTTTTGTCAGGACAGTGGCAAAATTATGGCCAAAGTTAAACATCATAACTCTAAAGTGTTTATTTTGCTCCCTACAGTTCCCTGTTTGTTTACTGTGGAACTGGATGTGCTCCTGGAGAGCCTCTGAATGGCTGCGAGAAGGACTTTTCTGGTCCTTAAATAGGGACAGGGAAGAAGGACCAAAATACATTACTAAGCAAGCTCCATATTTCTTAACCTACTTTTTGTTAAATATAAACATGAGGAAAAAAAGAATTTGCATTTTAGTTTTTCTTTTTCGTGAGGAAAGAAATCAACTGACTAACCCTATAAATGGATAGAAATTATCTCTGGGTTTTTTGGTTTAAGATGGGGCTGTTTCATATTAGTCTCTCATTTCCTAATCTGTCACAGTTTACATGTACTGCAAATTTGAATGACCATAACAGTCTCAAAACACCTATGCTAGGAGCACTAAGGAGTGATTCATGTGAGTATTCAGACTACTGGGAGAGCCCATATACTTTGCAAAATATTTTCTGTATCAGACCCTAATGCTAAGTCGTGGAAGCATGTCTGCTCTGAAAAAGAATTTTCTTAACACAAGCATTAAATGTTTTGAGATCTGTGTGGATATATTTGAAATAACGTAGTTTAAAAATATTATGTATGGTATGAATCAATGTCAAAAAATGTTAGTGTTGTACATTTACACATACCCCATGTACTTTATAGAACTGGTGGCAAGGAAAATTTCTAGTTATTCAGTGTTCCTCTCTGTCAAGATAGCCCCCCATAGTTTTGCTGGTCTTTTATGGAAAATGTCACATGCAATCACAGTTTGTCACATGCAATCACAATTTGCAACGGGTGAAACCATGTGACACCACTTTTACACTATTGCTTTCTAAGTTTTAACTATAAACAGGTGCTGCAATGACACCATCAAGCATATGTGAATTGCCTGGAATTAATGTGGTCTCTTTCCATCACAGAATATACAACTTAAATGCAAGAGCAATACATCTTGATAAAACTCGTTTTCTTGTCAGATATGAAGCATCATCATTCTCTCATTTTTTTGCCACATTTCCAAAATATCATTAGTGATTAAATGAAACTATTTGCATCGAATTAAAAAGTAAAGTTAAAGAACTGCAAAACATAATTCTAGTGCTAACTAATACAGTATATTTTCCAAGGATTTTTTCAGTACTTTAATTGTCCAGTAGGGAAGATTTACAAAATTTAACTGGAATACAAGAGCTGTGTTCTGCATTTCTGTATTTCTTTAAGAAAAGCAGGAATTTCTTAAAAAAACCCAAAAGTGTAAATAAAACTTTCCAAACAGTATTGACATCAGACTATATTTCACACTGTCTCCCTAACAAATATTCAGATAACACTGGGGAGACTTGTCTTTATAATTTTACATTCTTTGCATTTAATTAACAGGCCTGACGTAAAAATAGAAGGTCATTGACTTCGGCACACATAGCAGTTGTAATGTTAGCTTTTAATTCAATTATACAAATATCAAAGCATAGATGGAAAAGTTAATGAGAAACCTCCTCCAAAATTAAATACATTCCCCAAAGCTCCAAATCTATTGAATATGGAACTAACCAGGGAAAATCGCATCACCGTCTCTTTTTTGTTGTTGTTGAAGTAGCTTTAAAATTGTTGTGAACTTTTAAGTGTTTTCAAATAGAGCCATAATTAGCTGATAGAGGAAGTACAGAGCAGTTGCCTGTATTTCTGTTTTCTTGTGAATAATTTTATAGTTGTTATAACAGATAGATATTATTATAGATATTATTATATCCTTACTGGTATTGTCATTTCTTGTATATTTGAAGGTACGGTGTATTCCTCCAGAATTTGTGTATCTAGAAGTTTTTGAAGTTGTTTTTAATAATGAGAATAACTGTCTTCACTAGTAAATGCAAAGATACACTTTGCTACTTTCTCTTCATTTCAGGGATTAAAGACCAACCATGTCAAAACTTAGATGATCTTTCAGTCTTTTTTCACTTTCCATATATTTGTTTTAGAAGTAATATTTTTTCATAACAACATATGCAGGTAAAATGAAGCTAAATAGCATCTCTTACAGATATCGCAAAACCTGCAAAACAAACACGAGAAATAACACCAATGTGTCCTTTCTCAGCTTTATAGCAGTATCAGTAACCGTAGCGTCTCTAGTTGAATTGTCAAAACACCACATTCTAGACAAAAATTTCTGTAACATGAAAGCCCTAGATCTTGCAAATATTTTGTTTCTCAACATATGCAATATAAAATTCATCTAAACCTTTAATATATGCACTTACCTCTGCTTCCCTGAACTTGGAGAGCAAGGCAAACGATCAAAAATATTAATCCAGTTTTCAAATGCATGCTGTCTGTTGATCATTCACAGTGTCCAAGACCAGTCATGCAGGAAACGAGAATATTTTGGTCAAGTAGAAGAATTCTGTGTTCTTAGAGAACTAAAATCCCCAAATGTCTTTTTTGTTATTATTTTTCAGGTGTCTCCAGCCTTGGACTGCATTGAATTGCAACTAGGCAGAGTGCAACAGGTGCCAGAGTGCAAGAGCTGGGCGAACCCCTTCAACGCCCACACTTCTAGCCTGGGGAACTGAAGTGGTAAGACAAGAGTGACGAAGTTTTAAGAAAGAGCAGTGTCTGTTTCTGGAATAATCTGTTTATCTGCTGCTCAGACATAATCCCTCTTACGGTCCAGCTGGAAGAGCTTTCTTCATCTTATTAACCTTCTGGAGCGGCATCTGTCAACCCCAGAAGACTTCAACAACAACATGATAAACAACAGAGGTCTCTTCTAGTTCCCATTGCCTTCGAACATTGGTCCTTTGGGTATTCTGGAGGTATGGCATGTAAGCACGGGGAGAGCTAATTGTGCTGTTTCCAAACCAGTGATCATAAACCCCAGAGAACTTCCTTAAGAGAGCTTTTTCCTGGAAGAACGTACAAGGCTCAGCTCTTCCGCTGCCGATGTCGTGCAGTCCTCGCTCCCTTCTTGTAGCACAAGGTTGCTGTTGCAATATTCCTGTCAGAGCAGTGATGATGATGTCCTGTGACAGTGGTGAAGTGATGACTCAGCAGTGAATTGCAGCAGTGTTCAGGGCTGGCACAATCTGATGCCAAACTGTGACTGGGGCAGTGAAAGTGCTGCATGGTGGGAGGAAAAGAGAAAGTGGTGGGAAATGCTGTTTCAAGCACACAGCTCTAACTAGGCCAAAAATTGGCAGTGAGTGAATACACTGTTCGAACAGCTCTGCTCCAGTTTCCCAGATAACTATTCTGGTTACATACTGGCAAGGGGAAGTGTTCCATACTTACCCTTTTATTTTCCAGTACCTTTTTTACTGTTGCATTACACCTAAAAATGCTACCAGGTAGGCATTTCTACAGGTCTCTCCCCCTTAAAAATTTTTGTCCAAGTGCTTTAACATAAGTATCTGGACTGGCAGCAAGAATCTGTAAGCACTTTACTTTAAGAGCAACCTTCATTTGAACCCAATCAGCATTCTATTTTTACTTAGGATTTAAACAATGGTAACCTCCCTCCCTTTCCAAGATTGCCTGATTTTAGCTACTCAGACCAGCTACCGTGGAGACTGGGCTGTGACCAGACAAGATTTGCTTTTGTTTTTTGTATAACCTTTCATGCTTTTTATTGCTCCAAAAAACCAAATTAAGAATACCTTGCCAGCAGCACAATGCAAAGCTACAGTAGAGATGATTAGGACTTCTACTGAAGAAATATTCATTATAAAAGGATCATCCTTTAGCAGTACCAATATTCGTCTTTACGTTTTTTACATTTAATAATCATATTGTATGTAATGTAATTATACGTGTGTGAACCAGGTAAGCTTTAGCAAACATTTGTACTTGAAAGGTGAAGCTCCCCCCATATATTACCTTATTTTTAGTTACCTCAGCTTTCAATCTGCAACAATTGGAAGCAAAGAGTATTTTTCTCAGGGTGGTGGAATCCGCCATTTGTGGTGTCATCTGAGAGTGTGGAATTGGTAAAAGTTAGATTATTTCCTCAGAGCACTCTAGATACCAAACTCCATATGGAATTTTGTAGGAAAGTGATCCTTTAATTCCTTTAGGAATCTAGTTTTTCAGACTATATTTTGAAAATGTGCAATGAAGAGATTTACGTAATTACTCTAGAAACTGAAGCCTAGGCCAGGAATCAGAATCTTACATCAAAGCTTTCATATAAAGATGTATTTTTGAGCCATTCACTTGTTGGAGAAGGCAGACATTTAATAACACATTCCTATCTTTCAGAGATAAAGGAACAAGAACAATCCTAAAACGTGACATTGGTTTTAGTGTCAAGATATGACTTCAGGAAAAGATTGAGCTCTATAGGTAAACTGTGATTAAAAATGTGTAGGGCAGGAGTTTGCATACTTTGAGATTATGCTTAAATCATGAATATTTCAAGCTGTTTTCTGCTAGGGCAATGCCTTCTATGTAGTTTCATTTAATTAAGAAATTTTGTAACTAACCTTGATAACTGCCACAGGGGAAGCAAACAAGAATGATAAACACTCATTAAAACTAAAGCAATGTTATCTAGGGACCACTCCATCTCTAAGTACTGCAGAGTTTAATTATAGGTCACTGTTAATTAATCTAGAAGTGTTTCTTCTTGTTGGTTTGCTGTCAACAATAATTACATATTGTTAAAAAGGTGATTAAAAAAATTCTACTGAAATTCAATAATGCATTACAAATATACTAGCAAGACATGGGATGGGCAAAACTAGATGCTAAAATATCTGTTCACCCAGGATAAGTGCTTACAAATGGGTTAAATTAGACTCGTTACCAGTCATCTGAGCGCATTGCTGTGCATACCTGGAATAATCACACTGACATGCTGTTTGAATACAACTAAAGCTGTTTCCTTTGTTTGCACAAAAATGGCAGCTGAGGCCATCAAGGACTCCGTTTAGAAGACCTTTGTTTTGAATTACTGATAAGTCTGTGGCTCGAGACATTATCACATAAAGATGGCCTAGATGTTGCTATGCATAGTGCTGAATTTTAGGTACCCTACCTAGGTATGTAATACAGGGTGCCAGCTAACTCATGTTATGTAAATCATCAACATATACCATCAGCCAGAGCCTACACCATCTCCATTCAACAGGTTGTAGTTTCCCTGAGTAATTTCTCTGCTGGTCTAGCCCAAAATTTCCACACTGCATTTACCTGAGAGCTGTTTCTCACCCTGGGTAAGGGGAGATGTAAAATTTTGAAGTACATTTTAAAGAACCTCAAGCCTTTCTCTGGTATTCATTATTTCCATGAGAGCCAAATAGATGCTTAAGAACCAACACACACTGGGCACAGCTTCAGGCTTCTGATTAAAAGTGAGGAAACCTGGGTTCTTCTGGTCCCTTCTCTGCTGTTGAATTTGGCCAAATCAAGCCCTGTTTCTCACCCTCCTGATCTGCAAAGGGGAGTTTGACCCTCGGGGAGACAGAAAAGATTCTATAGGAGCAAACAAGATGATACAAGTAAGCAAGAATGGCTTTTCCCCCCCTTTCTCATGCACTGAAATGTCAATAAAATATTTCACAAATTATAATACTATTATATATTTTTTAGATATTCTGGTTTCATACTTTAGATATGAAAGTTAGGCATAAGGAATCCCCACACTGGATTAAAAACTTTGCTGCAAATGTCTTTTTACTCTTTGAGCTTTTCCAGTTTGACAGTAATTTGTGCTTTGCCCTCTACTGCTGCCCAGCCACCATGTTTGGGTTTTTTTCTTACTGACCTAATACAAGATTCACATTTATCCAATAAATTAAAAAATATAAAAAAAGAAAAGAAAAATACACATGTAACTGTCAGGTCAGTTAAAAAATACCTATTTTTTTTTTACTGTTTTAGCTTTTTTTTAATATTTCATTGACAATCCCTAATAGCAGGGAGCAAATAAGATCACATCAGGAAAGGTCAATTTGAAACTAAGCAAAATAATTTCTTCCTCAAAGAGCAGAGCAGTGTCCAGTCATCATGCTTGAAAATGTTCTCTTATTTTTCAAAACAATTGTTCTTTAAAACCTTTTTCTTCCAAAAACTGCACTCACCCAATATATCCTGGAAAAGCACCATACAACTTTGCTGATGGCCACACACTGTGATCGTGTTGGGCTAAAGCACTACATTTTTATTGGGCTTTCATTAAAATATTAGTAATGCAGCAAATGCTGTGAAAATGAAGGTAGTTTTCAGCCAGACCAAATGCCAGAAGTGGAGTAATAATTTGGTTGAGAATAGGGCTGTAAATACTAATTACAAGAAATGGCCAATAACAGACCCAAGAGTTCAAAACAACCTCAGAGATTAAGGTTCTGAGTTGATGACTGTGCTATTGAGAGTTTAAATCAGCCTCTATATCAAAGCTAAGTTTTCAGAAAGGTTTTGGTCCAAACCGGGAGAATTGTACTTCAGCAAGGTAACGAAATCTGTTGATGGTGCAGTATAATTTCTCAAAATCTCTAAGACTTACACTGGAAATGAAAAGGTGCAGATCTGTGTCCTGCTGCTCAGTGAGGATAACAACAATGCAGATAAACTATATTAACGGGGAAAAAAAAGAATGCTATTGATGAACAGATAATTAGTAAATCAGTAAATCTAGTAATTTAGTAAATCTAAATTAGTAATAGACATTTGTCAAGGAGAGTTTGAAAGTATAATTTTCAATCTTTAACCATGATCAAAAAGGGAAATAGAATATTAATGGTTTATAGAAAGGGATAAAAAGGAAAGGAAAATTTTAAAAAAATGAAATGGTGTCTCATACTCTTGTCCTGCAACAGCAATATTGCCTAGTATGACTAGAAATTTGAATGAGATGGTGGTGAAGGTTATCAGAGGAATGGAAGGGTTTCCCTATAAGGAAATATTACCAAGCCTTGAAATCTTTGGCCTGAAAGAGAAATGACACAAAAGTTGAGAGAATGATTAAGTGACTCAGTTTTTTCTTGTAAGATGGAAGAAAGGAGAGGAAATTTCATTTTCAGGCATCCATTCTTCCTGAGCTTTTTAGATTTTTGGTCTCAGCAGCTTGCTGAGACAAAAAAATTTCCAATTTAATTTTGAGTTTATAAAATTTTCCTTTCTTTAAGAATAAGAAGGTATTTGAGACATTCTTGAACAGTAAAACCATCAGGGAATGGGATACACAAGCTCTTCCAGTTACAACAAATTCAGATTCCACGAAATCTGATCCTTCAATCCAATGTCTGAAGGCAAGCTATGAACTGGGTCAGTTTTGCTTTCCTGTTCTTTATGTTATTTCCTTATCCATTTATTTGCCATAAACACAGATAAGATAGTAGATTAACTGAGTCTTTGATCCCATCCATGACTACCTCTAGACACTGACCTGTAGTCCCTAACTCAGACTAACTTTCCATTAAAGTCAAGCTTACTGTTCAGGCTGAATGCAAACTTTTCTATTTTCTGTGACACCTCTCTTCTCCAAAACAGAGAGCCTGATGTTCTGCTGTTCTGCAGTAGCTGACACAACAGTGGAATTCTAGTGTGAACACAAAATTGAAGCAGGTGATGCATGAATGCAGTTCTTCATCTCCTTTCATGAACGTAACCCTAGACTATTTCTGCAATCAAAAAGTATCTCCAGGTTTCTCTGGGGACTTTAAGAATCTTTGCTGTTATGCTGTTGCTAACTCAGTTGTGAAGTCCTAGAACCCCTTATTCTTTAGAACAGGAAAAAGTATTACATGATGAATTACCAGTCAACATATCTCTGATGACTTCTTGACTCCATCACCTCTGCTTTCTTCTGAAACTTTTTTAGACTGTACACGCTTAAAAGGATTAATGTACTTAGATGCTGTTTAGTGTGACAAAGGAGATAAGGGTATGGAAAAAAACATGGTAGTAACTGAGTAATTAGTAATTATAAGCATAATTATGAGGAAAATACTTCAGCCTGACTACTGCTTTAGGATGATCACTGCTAAACAGATGATCCTCATGTTGACAGTTAATGACTTTTCTGTGGTGTTTTCTAATCTCTAACTGGGACAGAAATTATTTTTTTTCCTACTAGGCTGCAAAACAGCAAGATGACCACTAGCTTCCAGTCAGTGGAGATAAAGACTACAGTACATCTGCTCAAAGAGATTATCAGTTACTTGCTTGCATACCAATACACAACCTTCTGTTACTCCTGGAGCTGCCTTAAGCTTCTGTCATGGGGAGCCATAATGAGCTTGACACATTGTTTTTCTCCCGATGCTGGGAACGGATCTTTCCAGATTTAGCTGATAGAGGAACTGATGGTTTTACTGTTTACAAAACTGTCCTCAGCAGGGTAGCAAATTAGGTCGAACACTGTAGTTATCAGCTTTAAAAAACTGAAGCTATCAAATATGTCTCTTTACATAAAGAAAACTGCAGAGATGGGGTCTTTGCCATGTATTTTCTCTAAACAGAAG
The DNA here is from genome assembly GCA_013397975.1 of Machaerirhynchus nigripectus. Taxonomy (NCBI): domain Eukaryota; kingdom Metazoa; phylum Chordata; class Aves; order Passeriformes; family Dicruridae; genus Machaerirhynchus; species Machaerirhynchus nigripectus. The sequence goes on along the minus strand of VZRQ01007372.1, from coordinate 66,157 downwards.
CAGAAAGCTGGTAGCTCAGTTTCTTTTAATGGTAATAGGAGATGTTTAGCAGCAAAAGAGAAGGCAAGGAGGGAAATGGTTAAAGTACTACATGTGCTTGTATCTTTACACTAGCTTAGTTTTTCTCTCTTTGAGTATAAGATAATAGTTGCTCTTTCTTGCTTAGCCTAGCAATGTTCACTTTTTTCTTTCACAGTTTGTAGCTATTCCTTGTCATCCACAGCTCCTGCATTTGTTCATCAGGGTTTTACTTTCTACATTTACCATGTGAGAGTGGTGGAGTATGAAATAACTCTATTTCCTGAGCACAGGACTGATCTGGTAGGCAGGAGTTTCTGGAAAGGTCTTGCAAAAAACCCTGATGTGTGCACTAGGGTTGTGTGCCACTGAAGCTGTGGCTAAAGGGAGAGAAATTAAAAACCTATCCAGTAAGACAAAAATACATACAAATATATGGGAATTAATCTTTATTGTGGAAACAGTATATGTTTTTAACCTAGCAGTTTCTTACTCTTTTTTTCTGGAGGGGATGTATGTTGCTATTGTCTTCTGAAAGGGACAATTGGCAGTCAGCAGGACCCTGACCTGAAACTTTATGATCTGTATGTGTGTTGGTAACTGTCACTAACAAAGTTAGTGGCGGTCATAATTCACAGTCCAGCAAAAATAAATATAAATATTTAATTTCAATATTATTTTAACACAATATAGGAAAACTGGAAATAGTGAGGAGATTGCCTTTAATTAGTCCTGGCAAGGCTTGAAGGATTTTTAAGTAATTAAAAATTACTATTATCTATATTATTGGTGGTTTTGCTTCAGTTGCTTTCAGTAACCTACTGTGTTTGAGCTCAGAGAAATGCTGTGAAAATATCTTCTGACAAAGATGCTTTGGGAGGCAGGTTGTCTGTCAACTGTACAAGTATTGACCTCTCATCTAACAAGATTGTTTTATGCTTTTGATGGAATCCTGTCTCTATGTATCCGACAGTATCATGCTCAGAATTGCTTACATAATAGATTCTGTGTATGTGCTGCTGGTTCCCTCCATGGAATCTCACAAAATTAACTCGGATGTTGTGGTTACCACCCATAAACTCCCTTGGGGTTTATCCACGATAACATTGCCAGTGTGACACTGCCAGTACTCATTTCATGCTTCGTTCCTTGTATCCCTTGTTAGCTTATCTTCCACTGTTAAATGAATTGTTGTTATTATTATTATTATTATTATTTTTTCCATTATTTTCCATTATTTTCCATTATTTTCCATTATTTTCCATTATTTCCCATTATTTCTGAAGGGCTCTGAGCCAAGTGGGCTTTATCTGCATCTTGTAGCTGCATTTTTGGAAATGTAGCTGATGCAAAATGAGGGTATAGGAACATTTTCTCTAATTCTCTAAAACCATGCTACAGTTCTTGGTTTTATTGCTCAGTTGTTCTTTACTATTTTGATATTTTGGTATTGAAAAGCTTCAAGGGAAATATCAATTAGATGAGTTCTTAGTTGGTGTCCCTTCCAAACAGAAAAATATGGAATACCTTTTGTCTTTTTTATGTGAGGATGGGTGTATTTTTATTGTTTCCAAAAGTAGTTATTGTAAAGTTGTTCTCATACTTGAAAATTGCCTCTTCACTTTCATTAAGCAGCTTGAGAAGTTGCCATGTATAATGTAGTAAGGTTGTGACCTTGTTTTTCCATGAAGTTGTCAGTTACCTCTCACTTCCAGTTTTTTTTTTTCCTTCTCGCAGATTTGTATTTCTGGAAATGTTTGCAGTTTCAGTGCGCTATTCTGCAAGGCCAAATGTATTATACATGTATTTCTCTGCATGCTGACTAGGGCTGGGATTGTTTAGCTTCCAGAAGGGATGACTCAGGGGGGAATCTTAACAACATTTAAAAATACCTGGTGGGAGGGGGTAAAGAGGCAGAAGCAGGCTCCTCAGTGAAAGGATATAAGGCAGGAAGTACAAACTGAAATATAAAAAATCCTATTTGAACAGACTTTTTAAATATAAGAACGATTGAACACTGGGACAGTGGTCTCCAGAGAGGTTGTAAAGTCTACATTCTTGGAAACATGCAAAACCCAGCTGAGCCACCTGTTCTAGCTGACCCTGGTCTTCCTGGGGGTTAGACAATGTGATCAGCACAGGGCCCTTGCTCACTCAGCCATTCTATGACACCCTCATAGTGAGCAGCACTTCAGACTGTTGCAGGGCCTCTGTAAGACACATTCAGCTCCAAACAGTATTTTCACGGGGATTCTTTGATGTGGCAAATGTATTTGCACACAAAGATTTCAGAGCATACTACACACAGAGCAGGAAGAATTATTCCATGTGCTATCCATGTACAAATAGGAGTCTAGGGAGCTGAATTACACTTCAGAGAAGGAAAAGTTCAGTCCGAATAGGAAGAAAACATTTATAGAATTTGTTCATTTCTGGAACAGAATTCTGTGATGAGGTAAAAGTTTGTGTATTGCTAGAAATGGTGTTAATAACCTGCTCAGATTTTTATTTTTTTATCATCATTCTTTCTGTGATTCCTAGACAAGGCTTCAGAATTTCAAACAACACTGTACAAATGCTCAATTACCCATCCCCAGAAATGAATGCACAGACCTGATCAAAGTAATAGGATGTGAGTTCAAAAATATTTTTGCAATATAGGCTCAGTAGTGGTTAAGTTACTTCCAGTTTAAAACCTGCATCCTGAGATGCACTGATGGGGCATATGGTTGGCAGGAAGGGAGAAGCTGAGAAGAAAATCTTTTGTACACAAATCCCATTTTCTTTCCCCTTCAGTCCAGAATAAACCCTAAATTCTCAATCTTTGATTGATATTTTGTATTCATGTTTAAAAATCACATTTTACAACCAATTATTTGTCCAACTACCATTTTTTGATTCTTTCTCCTGGTCACCATCTGGCCTCTCGTCTGGTCCCTTTTCCCCAGGTTACCATCTGCTTTCTCTGCTTTCTGACCTTCCTATTTCATTCCATCTCCTAATTTCATTCTGCTTCTTTCTGCAGTTTTCTCATCTCCTCTGTGTCTCAGCCTGAAGTTGCTTTCCAGCCCACTATGGTATATTATTTTGAAAGCTAGGAGTGGAGTGAAGGATTGTTGTGTTTATTAGCTTCCCCTGGTAGATAACTGCAAGGTAAGAAGTGAGAAGCTACTTATCTTATACAATACCACCATCCGCTGGCAGTTCCTCCTTCTTTGCCTCTGCATTTCACTGATGGATACAGCAATATACAAGTAGCTCCTGTCTTCAAAATTTACCAGAGAGTTATAATTTAGAAAGCCAAATAGCTTGTATTTTATTAGGAAAAAATAAGCAACTGCAGTGTACCTTCTTGCTACCTCCCAACAGCTGTGTTAACATGAGGGTTTATTTAGCTCCTTTTCAGCCATCTTTTTAATTTCAGCTTCTCAATCTTCACTGTTATCTTCAGGTTCCCACTGTGGCCCCAGTTTCTTCATGCTTCAATGCAATGAGGGTCCTCCCTGGAGGATGCAGGCTTCAGAAACCAGGCTCTGTTGCCAGCTGAGCTTCATGCTTTGCTCAGTGCTGATGTAAGAGGAGGTGTTATATGGGTTCCTACCACCTTACCCCTGAGATAACTGAGCAGTGACCTGGGACTCGTCACCATTCTGGCCTGAGACAGCAGGCAATAAGCCCCCTCTGGGATCCAGCAGCTTTTTGCATCACACTGATGATCAGCCAGACAAATGGTTTTAGAGGAGCCAGCTCAAGGCTGATTCTGGCACAGAAGAAGTTAAAACCAGCAACTTTTCTGTGTAGCCTCATACCTATGTGAGACACACTGGCTGGCTGCGTGTCCTTATTACCAATTCAGGGCTGCCTCTGTGCTATGCACTTGTTAGAGGCAAGACAAGGCAGTGCCTCTGTCCCTATACAGTTCACACCATAGACATCTGACTGCTTTTTACAGTTCCAGTTAGGAACAGCACTGCCCTGTGCTGTGCAGCCACCTTCTGCAACCCCCTGAGCTTCATTTCTTACAGACTCTGAGCTCAGCCTCACTCCAGACTCCTTCTGTGTGCCTCTCCTCCCTCCCTCTGGCCATCTTTAATATCTATGCCCTGTCCTGTCTTTTTGTCAAGTAATCCCTTACTAATTAAACTCTGCCCAAAGGACAAGTAAAAAAAAGTAGCTGAACTGACATGGAATTTGCCTGCTCTTACTCTTGTTCTGTTTGTGTACTTAATCTTTTCTCTCTAGCTTTTATCTGCCTGTCTATTTAGATAAGAAGCTGTTGTGGAATAGGGATGCTGTGTGTGTATTGTACAAGCCCCACTTCCATAAATAGTCTAGTAACAAATAAATACTATCACACTATATTTGAAGGTCATCAGAGGCTGCTCTTGCCATATCTCGAAGGTGTTAGTGGCAGCTGTTTTACTGCTGTCTGTATGAGATGCTTGGGATTCTGCTTCTGCAAAAAGGTCTTTTTCGTGAAACTGCTCACATTCTCATCAGGCTGGAGGCTTTTTTTGGACTCAGATGCTTTCCTGGGTGCTAGATTGCATGAAAATGTTCCAGGAGAATTTTACAGACCAGCACTTTAAAAAAAACAGGTCTCTTTAACCTCTCTTCACATGTGAGGACTTGGCATTAGCTCCAACATACCCCCTCAAACAGCCTGAATGACTTGGGATGAAAGAAAAAGAACAGTGTCTTTGGAGGGATGTCACTGCCATGTTTCCTCCATTTACCACAGATGCCTCTGTTTTCAGTTTGAATGCGCATTTTTGAGAACTTCTGTAACTTGTGTAACAGTTCCAAAAGTCCATCTGTGTTTATGTGCAGCTAGTGTTGAAGCTGTAGCAGCATACACTCAACATTGCTCAGAAAAGAGGGACAAAAAAAATAAAAAAGCCAGGCAGTTGAAAGCTCCATATTAACTTTTTAGCAGTGACCTAATTATCTAATTTAAGACAAGCACGGTCATCCTTATTCAATGCACAGAACACATGAAATCCCAGGTTAGCATCTTTCACAGGGAGCCTACTCAGGATTTTAGCAGCTGCCTTGTCTTGCCCTAGAGTGTCCACATGGGTAACTGTGGTCGTGATATGTGAAGAATTTCCTGCTTTCCTGGGACCTGAGTTTTCTCTGAAAATTATTTGTGGGCTCTACATGAGGCCCATTTGTTCAAATAGTTTTGAGGCATTCATCAGTCAAATGGTCTTGCTTTGTAGGAATTCTGTTGACAGGATGTTGGCTTTGCCCTAGGAAAGTGATAAGATTATGGTTGTCTAGACTTACATGAACAAGGTGAAAGCAGCATTCTGTCCTACCTTGACTGTCAAATTCATATTTTCCCTTATTTACTTTCCATATATTTTTCCCATTTTCTCATTCTCATACAGGAAAAACATCCTGGGTATCTTAGTGTTGAAGTTGGCTCTCTGCTGGAAAGAATTAACTATTTTGAGAAATCCAACACTTTCTTAGGAACAATCCCAGGGAATACTTCACTAAGCTAAAATTCCTGAACTGGCATTGTTGTGTCTTAGTGGCAATGCAAACTAGATAGCTGATTTTAAAACAGAAGAGTACTCCTTAAGCAACTTTTTTTGGTGTGTACTAAGGGCTTTCATGAATGTTCTTGTAGGTTGTCTCTGGATAATCTGAACTCCAGGTCAGGGTTTCAGGTCAGATATATAGGGCAGGGTGGAATACAAATTGTTGATAATCAGACTTTCTGACTGACAAGGGGGGCTATTTCCCACACTGGTATTTCCATAACTGTAGTTTCAGGATTTGTTCTGTCTGTATTTGGACTCAGACATTTGTCACATCTACTTCTGCAACACAAATGTGGGACATTTTTTATCCCAGAGAAAGGATTTAAGGGTGAGATACTTGCTTTCACAGAAAGCCTAACACTGTTAGTATATGAAGACATCAGTGGCTGCTTTTAAGAAAATTGCATATTTTTTTTAAACTCCGTGCTATAAAGTATAACTTGTCTGTCAGTAAAATTTCCAAACAAGTTGGGATTCGTGAAGGTCAGAAAAGAGAAGTTAATTTACCTAGATTAAAAGAATGAATTCTTGGTGTTATGGAAATGATTAGAAAAAAATCACACGCTCATTAGCAAAAATCCCTCATGATGACCAGGTTTTCATCCAGAAGCATAATATAAAAGCAAGTGTAAAAACTCCAACAACCTACAAAATAAGAGCTTGGAATGCAGATATTGTGATGAAATAAAATGGATCACAAGGAAGAAGTAGAGACAGAAGAAATCAGAGGTCCAGTAGTAGCAAACAATATCGACAATGAGAAAAATAGAAATGATAGAAAGCAATGGAATCTAATGCTGTACATAAGCACTCAGGAAATAGACATTTTTTCCCCCTAAAATATCCTAGAACTTAGTAAAACCAGGCAAGAGGATGGGAGAGGTGGACCTAGTTCCAATCTTACACATGCTTTACAAAGCCATTAATAGGACCACTGTCAAAATTTCCTACATCAGCTATGAAAAAGAACTAGTGTACTCCATGTTCTTCCACAATGTAATTCTTTGAATTCAGAAACTGGTTTCTGTTCTGCTACGGAATTACAGTCTGATCAAAGTTTTATCTTATCAATATTCAATTTTCTAATGTAGTAACAGTCTTATAACATATGTGACAAGATTCCTGATAACGATGTTAAAATAGATTAAGTAACATAGTAAAAGATTTCAAGTACATTAGAATTCTCCCAGCAAGAATTTTGACATTGATTCCTGATGTACCTTGGAAACAGTGCTTACCTAGCAAATTTCATAGCAAAACAAATAAATAAGCAAAACTGGTGAATAAAAACATTTCACTACTGAATTTGTAGAAGCTGTATTGGAGCCACGTGCACTGAATGCCTCATGGGAACAGACTGGATAAAAATGGAAGGCACTGTGACGAAGAATGCTGATTGCATATACCTAGACCTAGGTATAAGTGATTTACCTGGCAGAAATAGCACTTTTGTGTAAGACAAAGTATTGACTCTCACCACGAGGATGATTGAGAAGCACAAAGCAAAGATACAGAGCTCCTTATTCAATATTATAGAGCCTACCAAAAGGTACAGACATGTTTCTGTAATGCATCATCATTACTTCAAAATTGGGTCTTTATTCACAGTGGAGGAGAAATGTTTTCAAATTATATTTTGCTTTTCTGCAAGAAAGCAGTTAATGGCACATAAATTTAAATTGCTATGAATTATGTTACATGCTTAATTTTATTGCATTCATTAAATTATATTACTTTCCACAAAGAACAGTGTGCTGTAGAATAGTTGTCAGTTTAAGTATTTTGTAAAACTAACTGAAATTTCCACGTGGGACTTAATAATTTTCTTCCATAGAATTCAGATATGAGGGCAGACAGCTTTTCTGAAAACTTGCAGAGACTGAAGACAGAGCTTCTGCTGAATGGGAAGAAAGCTTCTGCTTCCAGAAAATTGCAAGGATCCAGCAAGAGCAGATAAGTATCTTATATTTGCATTACTGAGTCTTCTTGTAACCATCTTAGTAGACTGGATGTGTGCTTTTTTAGTGAAAGTGCATTGCCTTTCAGCTCTTAAATTAGCTTTATTCTAATTCCCATTAACACACAACAGATGGAGAGCTATAATCTGAAGGGTCCTGTAACTAAGTCTGCCAAGCGTACTCGTGTACAAAGGACTTGATTCCCTCATGTTTTTGGCTTGATTTCTACAAAATGGTATATAATTGACCTAAAGTACATGATCTGTTTCATAAAATCTACTGAATCAACTTTTGAGCAGAGTGTAGCTTACATGCATGTGTTTGTCTGACTGAAGCCCTGGGTACATTCCTTTCTCATGTTCATAGTTTTCCACTTCAACATAATACACGTATTAGATTGTTTAGATTGTCAGCTATGATTTACAGAGGTAGAAATCTTAGAATGATAAATAAGTGGCAAAGACATGGTATAAACAGGATACTAAGACAAACTGGCTATTTGTTTTGGATTCTGGATTTATATTTGTTCTGGATTGTGACTGGATTGTAACGGTTGTAGTTTCAGAGACATCTTAACATTTTTTACACAAGAATTCAAAAGCCTCTGACCTTTACAAAGGTTGTGCAAATTTAGGATGGGAATGTATCATGACACTTACTCACTTTCTCAGAACCTCTTTTGTAATAGAGAGTTTACTTATTTATGTCATATTACACAGAATATAAAAATAGTAAAAAGAGCAGCTAGTAAAAGTTTCACTAAAAATCTTTTTGCTGAGGCACTTGGTGAGGGTGAGGAAACTGACACATTGCTACACATTCACAATACTTAAAACAATATAAGTGAAATAATAAAAACCCACATATTTGTTAAATTGCAGAGATTACCTTCCCAACAAAGTGCTGTCATTTCTTTCAGTGCTATAGGAAAGCAATTAGAATAGTTTCTACAGTTGTTGTTTTGTTACATTTACAGAGATTTCTTTACAGAGAAACACATTTAGTATCAAGAAATTCTGATGCTTCTGAATTTTTTTCTGAGTATTTCCACTTCATAATATAAAAGGACTTTGTAAAATTACATGACAGCTACTGAAGCATTAGGGAATATAAAAATATCTTACAGCACTTGTTCAGTTTGCCACCTGATAGAGCAGAAAAGCACCTTTTCTCCCCTGTTTTTGCAAGGCTTATTTCATGTCCACAAATGCAGAATGAATACTTTGATACTGATGATCAATTCTGAAAATTCCTGTGCATTGAGTGCATTACAGAAATGCATTCCTTCTGTTGATAGAACAGATAATATCAGGTTTTTTTGATATAAAGCAAACAGGCCTGTTTTACTTCAATTGTGCAGTCAGTGCTCCCGTTGAAGTTATTTATAGTTTCAAGGGAATCAGTGTGTAGTTTTTTACACCGGAGTTTGAAGTTTAAGATTTAGTTTTTAAGGCTTAACTAATTTGTAGTCAAATTTGAGAGGGGATTGGTTATAAAATTGCTGAGTCCAGAATTCCGATCTAATGAGAAACCACAGCTTTTGAGAAAATCAACAGGCCTTCATCCCCACAGAATCTACTTATGAGAAAACCAGAAGGTTTTCATCCCCACAGAAATGACTTCATTATTCTGGAGACTGCATATTGCATAAGGAGGATGAGTAGAAAGCAAATGCCAGAGCTGTACAAAGGCACGGACTCAAGCGGAGAGGGAAAGGAAAGTACAAATATGCTTATGGCAAATGAACAAGTCAGTTAGATCTTTAATTGTCATTGGTAAAGCTATTAGTCTAAACTGGACAAACTGAAAGAGCTGGTTTAAAGGACAGTCGGCAGCATCTTGTCCTACTGAATAGAAGGAACTATGTTGTTTAACTGGGATTAGCTAGCTGATATTTCTGGATGTATAAACACCTGGATTGCATCTTCAAAATGGTAAACAACAGGCCTTCTTAAAGAGGAGATCTGTTAACAGGATAGTGTCCAGCATAAATACAACAAACAGGCTTCGCAGGACTGACCTAGTTCAGCTTTATGTTGTTTACCAGCGACTACACCTCGTGCAGAATCCTACGAAGTGTGCAGGGACATCTAATGACCGAATCAGAGACTGCAACTAAACACACTTCGGCCACCTGAGCCCACAAAAAATAAGAGAGGCTGGGGTGGGTGCAGGCAACGCAGGTGTTCAGAAAATTACCTCATGTACATGCAAATATTGCTTTATATAATACAAAGAAAAATTTTATCTGAATAGGAATGCTGAATGAGGCTGTAATTGAAATAATCCTGACCAATGCAACATTAAAGCTAATTGAAACAACCTAAAACCAACCAGCTCCCATCCCCTGTATTTTTGCAACTGAGCAGTGTGTAGTTTTAAGGTGACAAGATGTATCTATATGTAAAAAATCAGAGTACTGCTTATACAGGAAAATCATCTCAGAAATCTACTTAACACATAAGGATTTGCTGGAAGTGTAATTAGCTAGTATTCTGGGAATTTAGAAAGCTGGATTGAATTCTGTGTTCATCTACAGACAACTGTGTGACCTTCAGCAGAGTCCTTGGGTCAGATAGCCAAGGCTGCTGTGAGGGGGAGTTAGAGGCTTAAAAGCCTTTGACGATCTGGAGCTTTGTTGATCAGTCTAACTCATTTCCATAAAACTTTCCTCTCTCAAGGCAGCACTGAGAGGATGAGCGTGTTACAACTGTGTTTTTATGGCAGTAAGAGAAGTACCACAGACATTTCAAAAATGGAAGGCTGTTCTTGTGCGTAGTTGCTGACCACACCTCTGTCTTCAAAAGGTGCATGCAGTTGCTGGATTTAATCATAATGGTATAGATTTTCTTTCTTGCAAGGGAGATTTTGTTCTAGGTATCAGACAAGACAACTTCAAGTCTAGGTTAATGAATAAAAACACTAGCAAAGGAACTTTAACTTGTTGGTTCTGTTTTCATCATGAGATGACTCTATTCACAATTAATGTGAATTTTTACATGAACGTCATGGTATTCTGATGTTATTAAGACTGACTATCATTACCTGCTTAACTTAAATATTTTTCTAGGATTTATAAAACTCCTACTTGCCACAAAAATAATAATAATTAAAAAAAGGAATCCATGACAGATATTTTCTCTCTTGGAAATGTCAGTGGGTTCTGGGGACATCTTATTATATAGGCCTCTCTGTTTTGCTTTTTAGTCACTGGTGTAATGTTTCTCCAAACCATTTCTTTTTCTGTTAATAAAATCTATTTGAAAATGTCTCTCCTGAGGAATGAAAGCAAATTCCTACCTTTGAACAGTCTCTCTGTATCTTTCTCTTATAAAGTGGATTTTCAGGAATCATCTTTATCATCTTTTCAGCAGTTCCTGAAGCAAAAGTGATAGCTTATTTGTAAAAAAAGATAAGGACTGTTTTAATTTTGTTTACATAAGACTAGAATAGGAATCTTACTTTTGGATTCAAAGAGATTGTTTGAATTTACCTGTGCTAATGCAATTTGTGCTTTTTAAAAAAATTCATCCCTCTAAAATTATTAGAACCTTCCAAACACAGATCTGCATAGAGAGGCAGCAGAAATAGTACGAAAGCATATTTATGCTCTGGCTCATAACTATTAGTTTGTCTACATTGTTTATTTTTAAAAGACGAGAAAGAATTGAAAAAAGAAAAAGGAAATGATTCAAAAACTTAATAATTATTCTTTTCTGCACTGAAAAGTTGAATTAATGGCGGCACTGGTGCGTTCCTTTCCTGATTATAATTTTATGATGTTTAGTTCTACACAGTGGTAAATGTGTTCAGTCTTTTTGGCATGAAAGGAGTCATACCATCTTACATTATAACAGAATTTGTCCCAAAGTATTTATATAAAAACACATATAGGTATATTTGCCACTGCAAAGCATTTTTACTCACATCTGTTCTGTTTCTGTATGGTTCTATAAATAACCTGTAGGGGAACACTTAAAGGAATTAGGTTGAGCAGTAAGATGGTAAACATAAATCATGGCTGATGTATGCAATGTGATTGTATCAGAAAAAATAAGTGGAACTTCTCCTATCTCTCACTGGGGCCTGAATACAGAGCCACAAAGATTCAAAGACCTGCCTATCCTTGTTTGTACCTCAGTGAAAACTGAGAAAAGGTTAGAGAATACCCCAAATAGAAATGATCCTGAACTTGTGTAAAGTTTTAATGTAACTTAATGGGATAGATTTCATTGGAATATTGTGTTTGATTCTATCAGCTTTCCTATACAACATTTCTTGTATAATTTTAGCAAGGAATTTTCCTGTTTTGGGTTTTTCCCTGCAAAATAATCTGACGTAATGATGATTTCTTGAGGTTTAATTTATAGATACCTGTATTTTAACACCCCTCGCTGGAGGGTGATATAATAGGTGCAGAGTATTGTTATTACAGTGGGCATTGACAATGGATCCGGCTAAATATTTTTCTTGATTTGTCTATGTCTTACCACTGTAGCCAGTGGTAAATGTTTAAGGGAAAAGTAGAAAAACAGAGTAAGTAGTAGTAACAATTGTCCACAGAATTTTCTGAACCTCCTAAATTATATTTATGGGCTTCCACTTTTTTCTTTTTTTTTTACACAAATAGCCAAGGCTACCTTCACACCTTCACACTTCAGCAAAGGATTCTGCTTGGCAGATCTGACACAGTGCCTCTGCTAGACCTGTGAGCTCCTGAGTCACTAGGTGGAGGCCAGACAAATAATTCTGCATCATTTCAGGCCTGAGACCTCAACCATGGTGTGGCAGAAGCATTCTGGAGATTGTGTGAAGCTTTGCTGAAGTAAAACACATTCAGTAGATTCCATTGATGTTGTTGTTGCTATTTTAAAATTAATCTCCTTGAGTCTGATTGCCCTGGAGAACTTCAAGGTCTTAACCATGGCCTGGCTTGCTGCCTTTCCTCAAGGGAGCACCAACAGTGCCATCTCCCTTCCACTAGTTACCTTGTAGGTGGGTTTGTGGGTTAATTACCTCTCTCGAAAATATCTGGGAAATAAATGCCTCAGTTCCATCTGTTTTTGTGGGGATTAGCATTGATTTAATTAATTTGCTTGCATTTCTAGCATTTCACAGGCCACATCCTGAGGGGAATTAAGACTGTGCTGCACTCTGGCTTAACTTGAGTTTCTCCCAGAGATGTAGCACTCTGGAGCTACATTTCATCTGACTCATGTCTATCCCTATAATAAATTACTGGCTTTACAGTCCCCTGTAGCAGGGGAGTAGCTCTAGAAGCACTAAGGCTTTGAAGAAGTGCTTAGACACTGGTCCAACTGGGTTGCTTGGTTCCTGTTAAAGAAGAATTTAGTCAGAACTGTTGGAATGTTTAAGCAATAATATGACTTGGAAGTAATTTATCTGAGTATGCAATGGTAAACCTCTCATCTGTTAGAGCTACAGAAAGTCTGCATATTTTTCTTATAATCAGAGATTCTCAATAACATATACACAGGTTATACAAATATATTAGCTACTATTTTCATGCCACTGAAGGAAAATTCATTAGGCAAATGTTTCTATTCTAGCATGGGTAGATGTGATTTTAATAACTTTTTGAGATTGTTTCAAGCCCTTGAAACGTTCTTGGCTTCAGGCTGTTTATTTTCTTGCACTATACATTTCTTAGAAGACATTCAAGGTAAGTGGAAACACTTGCACATTCTGGAAAAACTGGGAGTTAGGTGCAGTACTTACCCACATTTTGTGGCTTCAGAACTGCATTTTAAAAAATCTTTTTGATAATTTTACAGCAAAGGTTCTATGAGTAAAGTTTCTTTATGCAGTTGTACATGGAAAGTGTAGTTTTTGTTAATGTAATCACCTTGTTTAACCAAGAAAGTAAATTCTAACTCACTATGATAAGTAAAAGAAACACAATTGGAATTCCCTTTTAATTTGAAAGATAACATTATGTTAAGGGTTTCATGTGAGATCTCTATGTTGTGAAAGAAGAAATTTCCAACTCTAGTTCATGTTTTTCTTCTGTCTTTCTTATTTTCTTTTCAGGAACAACACTTTAAAATCTTCAGATATGTAAATGAACACTGAAATAGCTCTGTTTAGCATTTCTTATGTTTGGGTGTTGTGAAAGACTAAGGTGATGAGGCATTTCTCTATGTTGTAGCCAGAACTACTGCTATGAGATTCCAGATTGGTTTAGGTGATGATTTGGAAATTATTGACCTTTTTCTGAACTTAATTTCATGAAATAAATGGAAGGGACATAGAGACTGTGATGCATAAATGTGATAAGATTTTAGCAGTATGCAATTGCCTCAGAAATCATTTAACCTGATGCCTACTTATTTTGTGCCACATTTGAAGCTGATTGCAGGTTTGCAGTATTGGATTGCATACAAATTATCTTTAAACACACAGAGACACACCTTAGCACTTAATAGATAAACTGGGAAAATGAATGATAGGCTGTAGAACTAAAATCTACTGTCCAATATTTTTTCAGACATATGAGGTGTGTTTCTGAATGCTGACTCACACCTCTTAAAATTTACTTTAAAGAACTAGCTTTTGTAGGCCTGTCAGCTGGCATTTTAAAATGATATCATTTGTAGTGCAAAGTCAATTAAAGTTTTTCTTATGAAAGAAGTAAAATTTAGATATTTTCTAAAAAGATTCCTTTAACTGATATTGGAAAGCCTTTATTTTTCAGGCCATAGATAGGACCAGCATTCAAAAACCTCCTCTGTGCCTTCTTTTCCTAGGGCTGTACGAATCCATTTGTCTCAGTCATTTTTCACTGCATCTTGTGTTCTGGCCCTTGACCACCCTGGTGGCTCTCACTGAACTCGCTGCAGTGTGTTAATGTTTTCCTTGTGCCCTGGGAGCCCATAACAGGACACAGGATTGTGCACGTGGTCACACAAGCACTGCACACAAACAGAAATTCCAGTGCATTCAGTGGCAGATGGAGCTCACGTTTGCCCGTACAGGGGAGTACATCAGCCTAGAGGTGAACAGCTCCTGCATGTCCCACTTTCATCCCATGGTGCTGAAATACTTTATCAGCATCCAGCCCAGGTCAGAAACCACATCAATCCCTAGAAGTTTTGGAAAACATTCTTAACTTTAATAATTATTTTCCCCCTTTCTCTTTGCTAGCACATAAAGAAGCCAAGTCACTGTCTAGTGAAAAGCCTTTTCTAAAGTCAGTATCACAAAGTGATAGCGGCAAAGTGCTTTGCTGTGGCCTGGACTTAACCACTGCCTAAGGAAGATAAACAAATCTCTAAAAAAATAATCTGAAAATTTTCTAAATGCAGAGAAACTCTCTTGTTTAGTGGTAGTGTTTGCATTTTTTAAAAAAAGGTCCACTTTTGTGGCTTCCTCTTCATAGAATAAGCCTAAGTTTTAATTTGATATTTGCTTAGCCCTATTGGCTTTCATCTTCAGTTAGGACTAGCCCCCATATCTCTCAGTAATGTCAAATTTATTATTATATGCCCTTTGATTGAGCCTTGCTGTGGCCATTTTTTCAAAGCCATCACAGAAGCTATTTGCTGAGGAATTAGTTCTGGGATGCAGCTAAAGAAAGAAAGGAAGAAAGAAATGAGATTGGCTCTGTCTTACAAATTTTTCAGTTCTAGGACAATAACATGGAACTCCTATTTTTCATTAGGACTCATGTTTTATTATTTGATAATAATTAATCTGTGTTAGATGCGAAGGAATAATTGTCAAATGGTTATTCAATGACTCAACTATAAAATATATTTGACTTTGCAACAATCATGGGCATCTTGGAAGACATTCATATTGAATTTCTGTGTGTTAAGATGACAGAAGCCACATTTCAAGCATTTGCATAATCATAGAAGGTAATTGAAAAAGAGTAATAAATGTATTGATCAATTAGTTACAACCTAGAATTGACAGAATCCCATTCTTATCTTCCCAAGATGGTAAAAGCATAGTTTTATTTCTCTCCAAAAGTTATTTTTATCCATAGATATTTTAGAATGTTAAGAGGGGAGGAGGTTCTAAGTGGTTTCTTATGCTGGCATTGTGTCATATTTTTAAGTCCTTACACTCAGAATCGCTTACAAATTGTGAACTCTAGATAATAAGGATCAACCTGGAGGATTTTCTGCCTTTCATGTGTAAACTGCTCAGTGTCAGGGTTCACAGTAGAAGCAGAGATGTTATTATCTGTTAGATACAAATGCATTCTGAACTTAAATGGACCTGCTTGAAAGTAATGGGAGTTCAGCATGGTATTTAACACAACATCGTTTGAAGTCTTTCTGTTGAGTATGTTTAACTTTGTCCAGAAGACACAGAGGCAACATACTCATCTCATAAAAGACCAGACATCTTCCATTTCATTTAGATCACTGGCTTGCTTTTGAAGTTTTGTTAAATTTGTTCATCTGTGAAGATATTTTGTATATGTGGTAGAGACATTAACAGTTAATTTACACATTTGTACTGACAGTCAAGTGTTAAAATGCTATTGAGGATTAACTGCACCCCTTTCTTTCTTTTGGTGAATTTATACAGTAAGTACTTTCACTGCAAGAAAAAACTGTCACAGAAAGAAATTCAGTTTTTGTTGGGTTCCACTTGTGCTTATTGTAGAAATGTGTATTTGAATGAGGAGTCTTTCCTCCTAGATACAACTTAATACAGCTTGTCCTTTTGCTGTTGCTTGAAAGGCAGATTCTTATGTTTGTGATGTTACACTCTTCTACTAGGAAAGAATGTATCTTCTCAAATAACCTTGGATTGGCTAGGGACGTTGCAGGATTAGTTAGAAAAAGATGCTGACTGAAAAATAAGCAAACACGAAAGCCTTATTGTGAAATTAATAGTTAAAACAAGAACCTTGAAAATCATAAACATGTTTCTATAACTTGGAGGTAAGGAGGGAAGTGAATTTCAGTGTCTATTATTTAATTATGAAGGTATTTCTCTGCCTTAAAATATGTTATTTATGCAGTTATGTGTGAAATTCATACTTAAGCCCAGTTGTGAAGAAGGCTAGAATTAGGAAAACTGTTGCTTAGAAAAATGACTGAAACATCAATTTTGCTGTTTTGAGCTTGTTGTAACAGGGCATACTCCATCTGCAGGTGCTGAGTGAAGCTCTGCTCACTCCAGGTATAAAAGAAAAGGAAAAATGAGGGATAAAGAAATAGTCAGAGGTACAGGATTGTTGCTATATGATAAAACACTAAACATGGTGATCTCATAGCCTGTAAAAATAATACCTTTGTTTCACACAAGCAGGAAGAGAGATCCAGTGAGACCATCAGTCACCATGCTCAAAACAAACAGAAAGAAGAGCTGCCGTTCAAACTTAATTAAACTTTGATATCTACTGCATGTAGATGCATGTAGGGATGCTGTGCAAGACAAATGCTATACAGGTTTTAATAACGAACGAATTTATGGAGTAACTCTAAAATCTGATCATCTATCTACAACCTCTGACTGAAGCAGTCCCTCAGCATGCTCTTTTCAGGAAGCTGGAGAATCCTCTAGGGAAAGGATCAATCTTGAGTCACCTTCGATTCTTTTCTTAAGCATAGTCACTGTCCCGTGGGCAGATAGAGCATGTTGGGCTAAGGAGCCTTCCACTTAATTCTGTGTTCAAACGTGTGGTTTTCACCTAGCCAGGAATCCGGGTGGCTTTTCTGGCTGGCAGGTTTTCTCCATACAGCTGCTTCTTTCAAAAACTTCACTGCATTAAACACAAAGCTGAAATTAAATATTGGTAGAAAGACATATCTATAAACAGTTACAGTGTAGAGTATTAACATTGTTTTCTTATACTCTGCAGAAGTGTATTCACAATTGCATTTAGCTGAGAAATTTCATATGGAAAGAGAAAGTACCTGCAGAATATTTTTGAGATATTTTTGGTTTCTTCTTCTTCTCCTAATCTGTCCACCAACAGTAGTTCAGTATTGTCCTTTAATTAGAATTTAGTCTAGTTTTCCTTTGCCTTGGGGGAGACGCTGAACACCTGCGATAGCAAAGACAAAAAGAAGCTGGAAGAAATTATAAAACTGGATGGATATAAAAAAGGGGTCAGTGAAAAACATTACACTTTGGGGTTTTTTCCTACAGGGAGGAATACAAAAACAGCTAATTGTACAGAAAATGCAATTGCAAGAAAGTTGATTTTACTTAGCTTTGCATCTTATTTGTTCTACCCAGCAACAGAGAGACATATAGGGAGTCTTCTGTAATGCATTCGGGTGACATATCTGACTACACGACTTTTCCTTCTTAGGTCCTATTCTCCTGTTTAGGACTAGGTTAGGAGGCATGAAGCCATGTCAAAAGATAGTAGTTTATGTGTATTATTTCCATTTACATAATAATACCAGTACATCGTACACCTGTATGTCTATTACTTATGTTTCTCTTTCCTTTCCTAAGCTTTTGACGTCTACTAAAAAATCTTAGTAAAGTAACTGAGAACTTCTTGACTGAAGTAATACTTTTCCTGTAACATGCCATGATAAACCATTCATCAGGCATCTGCTAATAGGTCGCAAAAAGAATTCAGTAGCAATTACAAAAAAATTCTCTGTGTTTCTCCAGGCTTCTCACCTAGATATTAAGGACATTAAATACTTAGCTAGTGATCACCTCTGAAATTAATACAATATTTTTGATGATAAAGCACCTAGAAAAAAAAAGAGCTACGCCTTAAATTTCTTCTGCCTGCTGAAGTTACTCCTAATTACTGCAGTGCCTAAGAGCTAAGTTTTGAGCCCAGCAGCATCAACTGGTGGCTAGGTTCCCTACGTGAGCAATTAAGAAATTATGGTTATTTTAGGTCGGTCTCAAAGAGCTACAGATTGAGCTATATGAATGCAAATACCTCACATAAAATGTCCAAAAATTGCATATAAAAATACTGGATTTGAATTCTTTGTCTCTGAACCCCATGCCTTATTTTCTTTAAAAGCTTAGAAGTGAGTAGGAATCCTGGTTGACAGCCAATGCCAGCACTGTGCTTCTTGAATGAATATGATCACCATATTCTATGTCAATACTCTCTAACAGCACAGATGTGGTGCCTAACCTGTCTAATGGTTGGACTTCCCCAGACAACTGGAAATGAGACTCTGTACTTCCTTTTCCTGAGGAAGACCTGGCGTTTGTATGGGAACTTTGAAACATGGATTCAATATGTAGAATTATGGCTGGTCCATCTTCAGCAGTGTTCAATTTTTTAATGATTTTTAAAATTTATTAAATGACTTGGGTTTTGCTGAGTGATGTCAATATTTTATATTTGTATTATGAATGACTATAACATGCTCAGAATGTTAGACTACTCTAGTGATTAGTTGCTTTATCTCCAGATTTTGTGATTCGTGTCACAGGCACTCCAGAACTGGCCATGAGGCCTGTGTCCAGACTGTGCAAACTATCTAGCCCCTTGACCACTCCTGAGGATATCATGAGATACCATGAGGTTGTAACTTTAAAGTAAAACAAAAAATAAAACTATCACCATTTTTTTTCCCCCCCACTTCTGCAAGTTCTCTTTGAACATTAAACTTACTTAAACTAGATTCTATGACTGAGGGCATACAGGGAACTATTTTTATTACTGTGGGGAATGAATGAAGGTGATTTGGGAAAAGCATTT
>VZRQ01007372.1:467-46944 GCA_013397975.1 Machaerirhynchus nigripectus | reverse complement strand
TATTTTTCCATAAAGTATTATTTTCTTTCTTTTTCTGGGAATCATTCTCTTTTTCTTCCAATGTCTGATTAAGCAGAGGCCTACAATATTCAGTGAACAAAAGAATTATGGTTTTAATATAGCAGTGTTTGAGGTTTAAATGTACTCTAACTGTTTGTCTTGCTATTTTTTTCATGCCACCTCTGGAGAATTTTAACAACTGTGACATGTATGGCTAAGGAGAAGCATCAAGGAATGACAAAGTAAAATGAAGAGACAGAGAAGGACTGAAGGATCACATGTCAGATAGTGGGAGCTATTGTTTATCAGATTTACTTCTGGAATAATTTGAGATGGAAAGGAACAAGTAGCTAGAAGTTTTTATTATCTAGAAATCTCATTATTCAGATAGAACATCTCTGAGGAACAAAAATTTCAACAGTTCTTCCACCCACTTTTTATATCATTCATTAATCACTTCTCAATCAGAAAGGGTAATCTCCTGTCCCTGTCCCTGTTACACTAAATCTCCTCTTTCAACAAGTTCCTAATAAGAAAATATGCCTTTAGTGAGTCCCCAAGTTTAAGATTTTCTTCCTCCTTTACTAGTTGACTTCTTGAAACAACAGGGAAGAGATGCTCATTTTTTTAAGTCAGGTTATTATGTGTGTACAATTTCTTTGCCCATGGAGTCTCTGACAATACTCAGGGCTTACTCTTTAAAGTCCAGTCTCTGCTTACATGTTTTTGTTGCTACAGACAATTACTGAGTTGTAGCTAAACACAGACGTTGTGGCTCCAGAAAAAAACTCTTGTGATTTTTTTCTACAGATGACGAATAAAATCAGTGTATGCATTTTTGATTTAGAGATAAGCAGTCAGCTGGGATCTGATGCAATAATATTTGCTGAATGATGCCACTGTGCTTAGTACAATGTTAACACATCATGTTCTTCACTGTTGGCCAGAGAATTTCAATGTCTGGTTCCAGAGAAGTACTCTGAAAACAAGTAAGTGTGTCCTTGATCCCAGCAAAAAACTGGTATCAATCTGTGCTGTGTAGCCCAGTAAAAAGAGCAGAGAAATAAAAATTTCTTGCACTGTTTTGTTGTCAATGCTCACTGTAGCTTTTCTGGCTGAAGTCTGGTAATAAAATTTTTGATATTCAGATTGTTCATGCATGGGATTATGCATCTTTCTTTCCATTTGTCTCTGGATATGTAGAGGGTGATTGCCATAGGTTAGGTAGAATGGAACCTGGCAATCTAAGCAGAATTTAAACTACTTTATTGCTTATTCACTGCGAAATTATAGCACCTGCCTTTTCTGGGAGCAGAAAAAGTTTTCCAGGATTCAACACAAAATATGATTGTGATTTAAAATGGATCTCTTAGAAATGTACCAGTTTGTGTAAGTTCACCTTCTGTTCTGACTAAATTCAGTAACAACCATACCCCGGGCAGACTGTAACCGAAATATTAAACACTCTTCACTCCTGTGTACCTGCAGCACCGAAGTTTTCTTCATGTAAGGTGTATATTCAGTACCATTGAGCATAAGTGAAATAAAATCCTTGCATAGAGACTGACAAATACTACAGAAAATGTGATAAAATCCTGCCTTCCCTCCATTCTGGGTCTTTATCCATGAGTCCTTTTTCCTCACAGACTTTTTGCAGTGGACATCCTGGGATGCTGCCTAGGGCACCACTGTCAGCTGCATAGTCACTTCACTCCTTTTCCTACTGTGCAACAATCTATCACTGTCTTATCTTTGCCTCTGGTTTTTCTGTCTTTTTTGTTTGCTCTTTGTTCTTTCGTTTCATTGATCCATGCTTTAGCAAGTTCCCACACGGAGAAACAGTCCTGCCAACACCTATCATCCCCATTCCAGAAAAAGCACCAAAGTGATAATGTGATAGTTTGTGATAGTTTCCTCTGTAAGTTATACCACTTAGTTGTGCTTTTTGTAAGTATCAACGACTTAAGATCTCTTTATTTTGTGAAATGGCCTGCAGAGTGGGATCCAATATTAAAATGACTTTCAAAAGGGACTAGAATTTCATGTTACACTCATGAGATACTTGTTAAGGCTTGTTCTTAGCTGCATGATTAATTATGTAAAGTAAATAACTAATTTATAAATTAAACATGTATGCGACTTTTTAATGTATGTAAGTAGTTATTTAATTTGTTCATGTATTCTTTTGGAATTTCCAGTTAAACTGTTATAATTAATGCTATTTTAAGAGTAAATGAGTGTAAAATTGCTGATGTCTTTGAAGGAACAGACATCATTTAGGCAGGAGGTGGTAATTGAAATAATTGAACTTCACATTGTAGTTAAATTTGCCTCCTGCTTCTTTCTTTTAACAGTCACAAAAGAATATGGAATTAAGCCCTTTAAACTCTCAGATGAGATTAATTTCATGTCAGTGTACTTGAGACAAAGATAAAAAAGAGTTCTTCAAATGGGGCTTCCATGTTCTTCCTCACAAAACAACTTCTGTTATAACAAATCTTTCTGACAGGACTTTCTCTCTGGATATATAAAAAGGCAAGGCTGCACAGTGTCAGAAACTGGCAAGCCTCAGGACTGGTTTTTCCATACATTTCCAAATGCTTATGTGTCTGTGAGGCCCTCACAGACACAGCCCTGAGAGCCAGACATCCTTCCTGTGAAAGCCCTTCACAAAGCTGAGGTGCATCTCTGCGTGCGTGGAGGCCCAGGCTGTGGCCCTCTCCAGCTGCTACCCCATCCCTGATGTGCCTGCTCCGCTCTCCAGAACAACACCCAGGCAAGCTAGATGGGTATTTCCATCTGTCTCTGGCAGCAAAAACAGTTGAGGAGGCTTTGTTATTGCCTTTTGTCCTGCTTCAATCCCATTCCTATGCCCTAACTCAGTCCCCATTGCTTTGCCAGCTATCTTCTAAAAAAGGAGGGGGCTTTCTTCCCCTTCATACCATACAGCGCAGACCATTACCCCTCGCTGACGCACCTTGAAGCACTCCAGCAGCACTCTGTGCTGACTGGAAATAGTGGATTCAGTGGTTCAAGCCCTGCTGAGGGCTTGTAGTGTGTGGCTGACCTCTCCTGCAAAAGAAGCAGAAACCATAAGCAATTGTGCAACCATCATATCTGAAAGCACATGGCTGAGCCTAAACATGCAGAGGGAGGGGAGAGAGAGCAAAGGTTGGCTGCAGGTCAGCCAACAGGTTTAGGAGATTATAGGTTTTGGAACGAAGTGGGGAATATAGAGGTTACAGCAAAATGAAATGAAAAATGGAGCCATGGGATCCCCCATGGGATAGGGATGAGACCCAGCAGACTAATAGGCAATAAGCACTATTGTGCTTAACGAGTAAATTCCCAGGTAGAAGTCTCCATTTGGACAATACTGTTATCCATTTATCTTCTCTTTCCTATACTGGATGAGGTATTTTTCACTTTCTGACTATCTTAGGGTTACTTAAACCATGGTCACGTAATAGAAGTTTATACTGTGTCATGTTGTGTAACAATTTGCTTGTCTGTTTGATACACCACACAGTTCTTGCAGTAGGTGTAAGACACTGACAGGTTCCCCTCCCCTGGAAAGGATGAGTTCTTCAAAATTATTGAGGTTTCAGTGTGAAACAAGAAATGGTACCTTACAAAGAAAATAATCCCATTATATTCTGTTGCTTTTTGACTGAAAGGCTGTTCCAAAGACAAAAGAAAATAATTTTGCTTAAAATGAGAAGAGAAAGAATGGTTATGGTAACTATGATGACAAAGTTAACAGTAAGTTCTAGTCTGTGTTTACACACAGTAGTATGCCTTATGATTGCTTTCAGGAAGGATAACCAGCCACAACCCACTAGGAACATACATGAAAGGTATTTGTAAGTGGCCCCAATATTAAACATCTCCTTTTGCTCATAGAATCCTTCAGGCTAAGAGTCAGGCTGACCTGGAACCATACCAGGTGCTTCTGAGACCCCTTTGTCAGAGAGCTTTTACACCATACAGTTTGTACCATTCTGTTTCACTTGGGCTTTGTCTGACTTTCATAAACATGTTCACCTTAGTGGCAACAGATTTTCTTTTCTAGTTTGACAGTTTAGGTGATCAGCCTTCACACAAAAATGTTTTGCCTGTATTCAACATTTCTGAAATACTTAATTTAAACTCCTGGTTTAAAGTCTAGCTTTGGATCTCATACTTAAAAATGAGTTGAAAAGCTGGGCACTCTTTACTAGAGAAACAGATTTGCCATCTGGGGGCTCCACAGCTGGATGCAGGACTCCAGGTGGGGCATCATGAGAGTGAAGTAATAGGATCACTCCTTTTAACCTGCTGGTCATACTTCTTGTGATGCAGCCAAGGGTACAGTTGGCTTTGGGGCTTCAAATGCTCATTGCCAGGTCATGTTGAGTTTCTCATACATCAGCAGTCCCAAGCCCTTCTTTTCAGGGCTGCTCTCAATCCATTCTCCACCCAGCCTGTACTTCTGCTTGAGATTGACTGGACCCAGGTGCAGGACCTTGCACTTGACCTTGTTTATCTTTATGAGGTTCACGTGGGCCCAGCTTCCAAATCTTTCAAACCTTTGTGGCAGAGACAGAAATGTGCCAAAGAAATAAGATTGAGCCTGAGATCTGGATGAATCATCATTTTCTTTTTGATAAACTGACCTTCGGTCAGTTGCTGAATCTGGAAGGTAGAAAATCTGGTTGTGGAGAAAGAGCCTGATTCCTCTCCTTTTTTTTTTTTTTTTTAATATTTTCTGAATACTGTTTTATAAAATTGCAGGTTTTGAAAAAATATACAATTTTAAATTTATTTTATTTCATTCTATGGAAAAGCAGAAAGAAGAACTCTCTGAAACCACATAGTGTGCTTTTCTTTGTTAAGGTCTGTAAGGGTATACTTCAATGAGGTTCTGCATAGAAATAATGATCTGCTTGAAATTTAATGTATGCTAGAAAATTCAATACAGAAATTATGCTCATTAAATCAAACAAACAACTCCCCAAACCATTTCATATGCACACAGGTGCCTTTACCCACACTGGATAAATAAGCAAAGAATCTCCCTTGCTCATCAGAAGAATTAATTTATATGCCTCATTTGGATAAGAGTTACTTGGCCTGCAGGCATTATAACTACAACAATACATATGTTTACATCACAGTTTCCTCTTAAAATTTTAGAATTCAGTTATAATAGGGACTTCTGGGAATCTAGAAATTGGTAACTTCTGCCTGCCCTGTAAGAGTCTGCAAATTCCTCATGTCACACAGTCCACACAGATTCTCTGCATCTAGCCCTGCATGACCCCAACAAAAAGTAAAGCAAGTTTTCTCTTGCTGTAGCCTATCTGTTCAGCTAAGATAGCAATGAATTTACAGGCTATTTAGCTTATCTAGCTAATGTAACAGTTCCTGGCAATTCTTTAAATTATTGATGAGCATCATCTCTAATTCACCTGCTGAGACCTCACACTCTCTGCTTGCCTCCCTTTCGCTTGTAGGCACATATAAACCTTTGTGCATGCATTTGTAATTCAGTTTTAGAGCTCAGTAATATTGTTCCAGGGTCCTAATTTGGATCTTACTGCCTTTCCTTTGCAACACTAACTTCAGTAGAGTCAGTCTTGGTTTGTACTATAGCTTCATAAACCTTATTGACAAGATGTGCTACATTAGGGTCTGGGTTTGGGCCAGGAGTGCTCTTTGGAAGTGAGTCTCTCAGAGAGACCAGAGATGAATTGACTTCCTCCTGATAAAATTAAGTTAGAAGGTGCACTCCAGGAACTCACCTGCTCTAGTCCAACAGTTCACTGGCTGTCCATGGCACCAGAGTAGGGCTCGTCTATAGTAAAACACCCAAAATCTGTATATTTGTGTATTGTTACCAAGAGTAGGTCCTCAGAACTAATTGTTTGACCTATAAATCTGCTTCTATTGGCACCTCTACCTCTTGCTAATGGAAATATAGCCTCTACAGCCCTGAGATTTTTTAATTTCTGTGCTATCTTTGTGTGACTTGGTGTAACTAAAATGGCTAGAGGCAAAATACTCAGTTTGATAAATTTAGCTGCAGTTAACATAAGCAGTTAACGCTTCTCTTTATATGTTGCTGATGTAAAAGGGATTTTTTAGGCTAGTGATGATGTGAATGCCCATAATTGTAGTTCTAAGAGTGTGTAGGTGTAGGACTTGTAAAAAGGGTTATGTTAATCTGAGAAAATAGGTTTGAAAGAAAAGTTAGGAAAGCATGAATCCATCCTCCTGCCCCAAATCAAGAAAGATTGCATGCAAACCATTCCTGGTCAGTATTGGTGGAACCTAGAAAGACTTATAGTTTCTTATTGTATAACCTAAATTGTAAACACAGTATGCAAAATGTTACAATTTTTTCCTAACAAATAATTTAATTTCCACAGAAGCACAAGAATTGAAAGATACATAATCGGAGTTATATCAATCCTTTTGCAGCATTTCCTTACAATAAGTGGCAATTGGAAACATTTCTGAATAGGGTGCCTTAATGCGTATGCAACTTTTCAAATTTTTACTTTGTGCCTTTGAAATTTTTTGGAAAATTTCAGCCCAACTGGTACAGTCTTTTTTTTTCCCGTCCCTTCCTTTCATCATCTCTCTTCTTTGCTCCTCACAAACAGTAGTATGATCAGAGGAAAGATATTTTGTTTTGCCCATGCTATAATGTTCTGAGATTGTATCTTTAAAGTTCTCTAGTCTTCACAGATGTTTGAAAAGTTGTGGGGTTTTTTGTTTGTTTGGGGTTAGTGTTTGGTTGTTTTTTTTTCCATGGGCAACCTTTTTCAACCTCTGTGAAAACTGAAACTGGCGAGTATTTGGTAGAGAATTTTTTAATTTTTATTGTTAAAATGGCCAAAGAAATTCAAATGTCATTTTTCTTCAAACTGGTTTTCCTCAGACAGATCCCAAAATGATGCTCAAGCTACACCTGTACCATACCTATGGAATAATTGAACATGGTTCTCATAGCTCAGAAATAACCATGCTGAATAACTGTTGCTGCTACAAATTACTTGAGTATGCTTGAGGTCAGGGCTACAGAAGCTTCCAAAGCTTTCCCTTAATTGATTTCTGCTGAGCCTAGTCTCTTGAAGAAGAAATAATCTGTTCTTGCTGTGGGGAGTGGAGTAAAAGCAGAAGAGTGAAATGGAATAAATTCAAATTGTGGTTAGACAGAGACTGGGTGAGAGTCAGAAAACTGGAGAAGGAACTCGTGAAAGCATTTGGTAATGAATTCGGACAAGAAAACAAAATACTGAGTTTTGCTGTAACAGTTTGTTGAGGAACAACAGATACTGTGTTGTTTGGATTGGAGTAGGGGGAATAAATGGGAAATTGGAAGTCAACTGTTTGAAAGCAGAATGATGGGAACAGGAATTAGAATTGAAGAGTTAAAGAATGAGCTGGGCTGGTCATCAGTAACCTATTTACAGAACAGGTTAGGCATCTCTTGAATGAAGCAGAATCCTAGGCCTGGGAATGGTGTGAGAAAAACTATGATTTTATCATCTGCCTCAGATTCAGCTATACACAGCAAATGCCACTGTCCTTTTTTACAGATGGGTTTTGGGAAGATGGCCCATGAAGTCTTCAGAGATTCTATTGAGAATTCTCTGTAGAAAGAATTGTGGGAGAGTACTCATAATCACATACTGCCTGTTGTCACTGTAGTACCCAGTATGGAGAGATGCAGCACACACAAATCCAGCAAGAAAAAGGAATTCTTTCATTATTTACAAGTCCGCTTATAAGGTCTAGCTTCACAAAGTGATTGGTCAGCGATCACCCACCTCCTGGGGTGATTGGCTGAAGTCTTACAATGCCTATCAAAATATTTCTGCCATGTACCAATACAGAGTAGGCAAACACCAGGCGTTCAGATATTGTTTACAAGAACCATCTTACTGTTTTCATAGCTTGCATGAGAAAGGAGAGATTCTCACAGAATATTGCAAGAGGCTGGGAAAACCTTCTGCTAGTAGCTTTTCAGTATCCACAGCCTGTGTAAAAACGTTTTAAGAGTGTGCAGAAAAGAGGCAAGGTCCTTAACTGAGCCTAGTCCATTCTGCACATCAAGTCAGACAGGTCGAAGGAATGATGTGTGCCTCAATTTTTTTTCCGTCTTGGTGTTCTTAATCCAATAAATCTGAACACCTGATACGAAGTGGATGGCAGTGATGAAACATCACTGGTGGCACATGACCTACGAGGTACAACTCCTACCCCAGTGCTTTGTCTGTGGGCAGCGCACAGACTGACTCAGATCCATGTACTCCAGGAGCCTGGTGTGAAGTCACAGGACAAGAGTAAGATCCCAGGTTGTGCTGAGAAGTGTAGAGCTGCAG
This sequence comes from Machaerirhynchus nigripectus, assembly GCA_013397975.1. NCBI lineage: Eukaryota > Metazoa > Chordata > Aves > Passeriformes > Dicruridae > Machaerirhynchus > Machaerirhynchus nigripectus. The sequence goes on along the minus strand of VZRQ01007372.1, from coordinate 38,572 downwards.
CGGGAGAGAATGAGATGTGAGCCCCTTGTGTACCTGTTACTCTGTGAGATTTGATTGGTCTTCACTCAGAGTAAGATTATGCAACAAAATGTTGCCGTAGTTTATATCTTTCTGGAGAGGATGAGAGGTGAGTGATAATGCCTGTACAGACAGTCCTGTCGTTTCCTAAGTCTGAATTCCAGCAGCTGAATGGCAGCTTTAATAATGCTCTTTTAACATAGATTCTTCTGTGTGTCATTAATTCGTAATTTTGCAGTCTAGCTGTAATTTGAGACGTATTTATTTAGCTTGCTTCAAGAGATGGGAACCTGCTTATGATTAATGTGGCGTCTTTTGACCTCTTCATTCAGTGAGGAGTATAATTTGCCCCAATTCTTTGTTTCTCTCTCTGCACCCATTCCAATACATTGCTATCTTTCTAGATATTGTGATGTGAGAATTAATCCTGAATGAACTATTCCCCCCTTTTCCCCAAACCATCTCTCTTCCACAGCAGGCCTTGACAATACAGATAGCCAAAATAACATATTCACCTTTGTAAAACTAGATCAAAGGCTTGCAAGCAACACAGGTAGGAATATCTCAGATTCTTTTCTTCTTCCTTGTGTAACTCGCTTTCTTTCCTTAAGGTAGCATCCCTTGGGTGTGGAAAGGGAAGCAATAAGGAGATTGGGTTGAACTCAAACTCGAAAAAAATGAAAATCCTCTTAAATTCAGAAATGTCTTTCTAAATTCTGTACACATGGAGATCTCGAAGAGCTGAAAATATCGTAGATAGTGATGAAGCAATAGGTTGCTTGTTTGAGACATTCCCAAAGGCATTGGAGATGGGAAGCCCAGAGTTACAGGGAATGCTGAAGTTGGGAGGGAATTGTCTTAGTAGTGGTCCATGACAGAGTTTACTTAGGGCCTAATTAAGCTGGTACTATTAGGGACACCAGCTATTCAAGGAAATTCTAATAATCTTTTTGTCCAATTAAATAGGATTTTCTTTCATATTCTTCACCTCTTTGAATCCCTATGCTGAAGAGTTTGTATCCTGTCTGGTGCTGCACACTCAAGTGCTTGGGAGGCTAAGTGCACATCCTCCAAATTGTCTTAATTAGACTTTGAGGAAGATTTTAATTTATTGCCTTTGAACACTGAAATTTTTAAGAAAACCTTTGGAAAAGAGGTGTTCTCATCTAGGGTTTCAATCAAGATGTCATGTAATGCTATTTTTGAAGACATCATGGTTTTAGCTGACTTCCTTGATACCTGATCATAACCCATGAAACAGAATCAACATCAAAAAACCTGTGGCCATTTGAATTTCATAGCCTCAAGAGACAGGATAAGTATTTTACAGTATTTCTATCTTTTTCCTTTAGTATACCCCCTAGAACCTTAGAAATAAGTGCCCTGTGAGCCACTGCAGTGATATACCGCAGCTGGTATAAAGAGGTTAGTTTACTGTATATAATTAACAATGTGCAAATATGCCATTTTTATCCTTGTAAAAGTTCAGGCAGCTCATTGGCCATGAGTCAGTGCTGAGTCGAGGGATCTGATTTTAGAACAACATTCTTAGAACGTGAGTTATCACCTTTCATTCATGGTCTTTCCTTCAAGCAGTGCTGGTGGCTTTGTTAGAGCAAGGAATAATTTGGACTTTGGCTTGGGACATAGGGTAGAACCTTCTTTTTTCACAAGACTCCTGACTTTGCACCTTCAAGCACCCATTCTCAGGCTGTTCCATAATGCTGTTTCAAGCCCGAGAGTTGATCCTGTCAGTATTTCCTTTCGAATTTATAATCTGATCTGCTTCAGTGGGCTTCCATGGCCAGTATCTGAAAACACTTCTGCAGAGCTCTGTGTGGATACTGTACAAGGCCTTTCTGTAGAGCAAAGGGTTTTGCTTTTTTGAAGGTTCAAGTTTATTCATATACTATATCCCTTGAAGTATTTGTGGCAGAGGTGGTGAACTATGATTCTGATCCCTGTGCATTCTTGGAATATGGAATGTAACTTTGCCATTTAAATATTGAATATCTAATTTTGCCTCTAAATTTCTTCTTGACAAGTTTTCCATCATATTCTCTATTTCTGAGAACAAAAAGTGTGTTTTAGATAGTAATAGAGTTAAATATATGATTCTATATGTAAAATAGTATCTCAACAGCTACAACCTCTGATCAGCTGGCAGCTGCTACAGTCTGGCTGTTTTGGAACTGCTGTGGGTTTGCCAGCTGGCTGTCTTGCTAGGGTCTTGATGAGTTGCTGTGGGTTTTTCGGGCACTCTTGAATGATTCCCTAAAATCATTTCAACAGGTACCACTTACACTTTTGTTTTCTAGTACTTGCTTCTGTTCTTTGGGAAGCATTCTTTATTACAACGTGCGTGCATGTCTTACGTGTTCCACCTAACGTGGTACCAATGCAAAAATACTTACTTTTAAGTCACCCCCACCTAGAAAACCCACCTAGAAAACCCACTTTTACGTCACACCCAACTAGAAGGGCATTGGTAACTCCACTGAAGGCTGCTGGGAGCCGTGTCCCTCAGCTCATCGGGGGATGCCCATGTCAGACAGAGGAGTCCAGTAGAGACATCCCTGAACTAGTACTCAACTGAGTCCTTCCACCAGACTGGAGTTGGAGGCAATGCAGCAGAAGTGAGCTAAGTGTTGTTCATTTGCTGTGAAACACAGTTGATTCATTTAACCAAGTGCCACTGGGGTAAACCTGTACTTCTTTGGGACCACCAGCTGAAACCACCGCACTGTGTCTGCCTTGTGCCATTTTGCCATACAGGGAGGCTTGGGGCTATTTCAGGGATTTCACTGCTGTGGGTTATTCTGCTTTCACAGGCCTCCTTTGACAGTTTGAAAACACTTTGACATCTGAGGTTTATCATGTGATTGAATTAGGGTTCTCTTTGATAGTTAAAATATTGTCTGCTAATTCATGCTGGTCAAAATAGCAGCTCTTTCAACACTTCACCAGGAAAATAGAAATGATTATTTTTGGTAGCCTGTGTGGTTATACAATTGAGCTGGAGGTGCATTGCAATCTTTTCCTAGTTTGGTATGTAGACCAAGATTTGGGAATTTTTCTTGTTTGTTTTTGTTTTGTTTAATATGGGCCTACTAGGAAAAACAAGCAAGAAAAAATGATAGCAGAACATAAGACGGACATCTGCAAACCCCTACAAGTTTTTTCAAGTGTAAAATTTAACTAAAATCCAGTGATATTTTCAGATATCTTAGCCCTTACTGAGCCAACTTGCTATTTGAAGACAGTGAAACAGACGTTTCTTAAAATCCAGATTTGCAAGAGTTTTGCTCCAACTGTCAGTAACATTTTCAGAAATATCTGGTAGCCTTTTGATCCATGATATAAATAGCTTAAGGTTATTGTTTTTATTTAAGATATTAAAAATTATTGCAATGAAAAACTGTGTGAGTTTTGAACTGGATTTTTCTGATTGTTTAGAAGAAGAAATATTTCAGAAAAATGAGAAACAGACAGTGCTTTCCAGAACTTTTTAACCAAATATTCTTCTGTAGCCTATTTCTGACCAAATGTTCTACAGGCAAATTGTGAGCATGTCATCTCTCATGGTATGACCTGTGATTCCACTTGCAGAAAATGCATTGTCGGTGAGTTATTGACTAAAAACTGGGTTTTGCAGTAAAAAAACCCAAACCAAGCCCCATTTTTTTCTACCAGCTGTAGAATGGTTACTACTCACTTTCTAATGCAATATATAAACCACTTTCTATAAAAAGTATTGGTGTAAAGAAGAGGAATTGAGAAAAATTTACTGAGAAATACACTGAAACCTGTTGGTAAAGTTGCTCTCCTGGGATACAAATGTTAGAATACCATCAAAAAAGAGCAGATGTGTGTTTGAATGAGAGACTTACAGGAGACTGAAAGGCCCTACTTTTAAGCTGCTTGGAAAAAAAACCAGAAGATGCCACACCTTCCCAATCAATTCTATAATTTTCTTCTCAGTTTATCCCATTAATTGTAAATATTTAGGTGCCAAAAGAAAAGGGAGAAGAGAGACCCTTAATTAATCCTGAAACAAAAAACCCTAGTTTTTTGCTTTGTTGAAAAACATGAAGATCTGCATTTCTGAATTAAATATATAATTTTTCCACCTGATTTTTAATTGTCATTAAAATTAAAAATAATTCACTTTAATAGAGAGAATCATAGTCACATTTCCAAGTTCATATGGGAAATTAATTTCTCAGTAGGAAGAATAGATAACACAGCAGATAGCCCAGATTACGCCTGATTTCAGAATTAGCAGGATGAAAAATATGGAGATGAAGTTCGAAAAGAACCATGCTGCTCCCTTCACTGAAATTTACGTTGTCCTTAGGATGGCCTGGGCAAAAAAAGTTTTCCCAGCGCATCCATCTATGGTAATAATTGGAAATTTAATAAAGAACATTTGCAGCTCAGAAAGTTCCTTTATAAATGCATTGAACAAAACATGCATCTCTACCACAGTTACAAATAATGCGAGATTATTCAATTTCTAATTCTTATTCTGATGGATTAATAGCACCAAAACCCATCAAATAAAAATGATTTAACTTGTTTAATACTGGAGATTTAATGAATTATTTATGAAAGTAATTTAATCTAGACTGTGTTAAGTAGCAGCATTGTTTTGCTTTTTGTTTGTTTGCCTCTTTTTTTTCTCTTTTCATAGAATCTCTTATGTAAAGTACTTTTGAGGAAGTTTTAAGTGTAGTCTTGACTTTGTGCCACCAGCCACTGATGAACAGATGTGGGCTTTTGGCTTTTAATATAATGGGAAAAGATGGATAAAGACACGTGGTGTCAGGCACATTTGATGACATAAATTATCCTTCTGGACATAAACTTAAGGCTCGGATGGTCTTGGTTCCCAAAATTTGGGATCCTAAAACTTGTACCAGAATTGAATTAATAAGATTAAGACCTCATGAGATCTAATTTTAATTATACAGTCAATATTTACTTGAAATGTACACTAATATATGAATAATATGGGGTTTTTTAAATTTAAATTGAACTTAGAAAGATTGCTTTTTGCCTACTCTTCCTAAAAGACCATGGATAAATAAGTTCCTCTGTTATTCTGTGTGTTATGCTTTTCTAGCACTATCAAGTTAGTCGAACCTCATTTACAGTTATTTGCTACAGAATGAGGAGTGTTGTTTCTCCTTGAAATCTTCTGTATCCTTTCAGTTTATCTGAGAAGAACCTTCCTTCATAGCATCAAGCCCATCCTGCTGAACGTTCCTTGTGACCAAATTAACAGGGAGCCTAAAGTGCCCCCTATTTTCGCAAAACAAGACTGACGTTAAGTCACTATTTTTAACCATGCTTCGTTACTGCACCTCTCCTGTGCAGACTGCAGTTTCAAAAGGGTGCTTACCAATATCAAATCTGGCTTAATCAAATGTTAAAACAAAGCATGGGTGTGCTGATATTTGTTTTAGCACTGTCGCTAAGTTCCTTGTGTAAGAATGAACAAAGGACAAAAGAAAATCAGGAATTGAATGCAAGAGTTAAAAGGAAGATATTCAACCAAGGCCCATTATGTGCAGAATATGGGCCGTAATACAGCTATACAGAGTGTATATACAATGCTATACAGGACAAAAAGTGAAGAATAATAGTAGAAATTATGTAAGTTTGCTTTGAGTTATTATATGTGATATCTAGTGGATGATATTCTTTGTAAGAAAAGACTCCTCGGCTTGCTGGAAGCATCAGTACTTGAAAACATTGTACAATGATGGAATATTGGGAAAAAGTAATTTTTGAAGCAATCTGAGGTTGTAGTTGCTGTTAGCTAAACTCACTTTCCAGAACTGAAGTGAGATTTCTCAGTCCTGAAACATTCATCTCTGTGCACCATGAGGGAAAGGACGGACAGTTTGTAGTTGGAGACAGCAGCAATGGTAAATATGAACTAGTGACCTCTATTATCTATCCACAGTTCAGTGTTTTGGAGATACCAGATTACTGTTAACTGCAGGGCTTTTGTCAATTAACTGTATTAAATTCCTATTTGTCACCAGTGAACATGGATATGTCCTAGGGCATTACTGGCCCAGGCCTTTTTAGAGCTTGGGACAAAGGCAGTCCTTGTCCCCAAAACTAATGGTTTAACCATTTGGGTAAAATGGGGGGTATCAGAATTCGGAAGTATAGTATATTAAGACAAAACTGCTCACCAAGAAAGGAAATTTCTTACAGAGCATTAACAGCCTAAATGTTCTCCAGCTTTTTGTAAGCATCCCAGACACACAGGTGCAATTTGAAAGAAGGCACCAGAGTGGCTGTTGAGAACTGCAACCTTTTCAGGGAAGAATTCACAAGAACAAGCTTTGAAAATCAAACTGTGCATAGAAGCAGAAGATTTTATTCTTGGATGGTGAAAGCAGATATGTTTTTTAGAGCATTGTAAGAGACTGTTTAATTAGAAACAGTCTGTTGGAACTCTCTCCACCTGTGAGTGCCTTACACCATGTGCTTCAGGTCTTGCTGTTGTCTGTGGTTGTCTTTGGTGGGTCCTGATGCTCAGTTTTGTGCCTCTTATGATGTCTTTAGGAACTAATCTTTGAATACTGAATATAACATGTAGGAGTATGGACCGTGAAGAACTTTGAAATTCAATCAGATAATTTTCTAGATGACATTCACTGGAGAAATGTATGGGAAAATAAATATATCTTTACTGGGGAGTCCCTTCCTTTTTTTAAAAAAAAATGTTTTAACCATGTAATTTGAGGAATACTCAAAGTTCTATGAATTTTAAATAAAAGGTGACCCTTGTGTTCATTTAGTGACAGTCCCTAAGCTGTGCATTATTTCTTCATAATATATGGTATATGTTGAAAAAAGGGTACAACTCAGAAATACAAAAATGCTTCAATACACATCTCTCCTAATATTTTCCCAGTGGTTCCTTAGGCTTACAGCTAAAATGTAAACCTGAGCCTAAACTTCACCTTTCACTGTTTTCTGGCTCCTGAATCTCATTATACATTTTAAAAATTGTTATCATACAGAACTAAAAGCCACAAATGTTTTACTGACATGTATTTTCAGAAGCTGAACAAGTAGTATCTTAGCCTTCTAATTAATAAACTAATTAGAGCCTATTAACACTTTCACAGATGGATTTTTCAGGTTACAAGTTATTTTGAAAACATTTTTAATCCTTTCTAACTTGTGACTCAGTAATTTTTAAACTGTGTACTGCACAGCATGACATAATATTCCAGTAATGATCTCACTAATGGTCTTCACAGAGATAAATACCTGTTCTTCAGTAATCTTAGTATTTGCTGGCTTGAGCATCCAAGAATCACAGTCATTTTCTTATCTATAGCACTGTGCTGAATGTTCATGCTTAATTAACTCATTTACTATGACCCCAGGATCTTTCTCAGTGTAGATGTGTTTCAGAATGTGGTCTACATTTTCACAGAATTGTAGGATAGTTGGGTTGGAAGGAACCCTAAAGAAGGGTTTCAAACTCCCCTTCCATGAGACAGATATCTTCTACTAGACCAGGCTGCTCTTACATCCCATTTTTTTCTGAGATCTTGTTTTTATCTTTTCAAATTTCATAGTTTTCAAAATAAATACATCTGGAGCTATCAGATTACTGTGCATAGCATCTCTATACACTGTAACTTGGCACTCTACTGATTTTCATGTTATTTCAGACTGCATATTTATAGCGTTTACCACTTGTTCATCTATTAGATATCTTCACTGTTTACAGCAGTAAGGGAGAATTTGTAGACATTTATTGAGATATTAATGAAATGCAGACAAAACCAGATGGATTCAAGTTGCATGGCTGAGGCAGCTGGTGCTTTCTATTGTTTGTTCTCTAGCAGATCTTGCTGCAACAAATGGCAGTCTGAATTGAAGCAAACATGAACCAGTTCCTAAGCTGAAGCACTTACAGTCAAGCATAGTAGGGTAACTGAAAATGAGTATCAGGGTAAATGACAGCGCTGCAGTGTGTTTGGTGCTATTCTACCTTTCTGTCTAGCAACAGGAATCAGGGAGCCACAGATGGGTGAGTATCTTGTGGCAGGAGCATCTTTAGCCACTAAGTTGAACACATCAACATCCACAAGTCAAACATTCAAAATACAGTAACGTAGTTAACCTAATTTAGGAATGATAATCTAAGGTGCATCTTTTGTTACAAATGCTCCTTCTATCTGGAAAGCTTACAGGAGGGTAACAGTGCTTCATATGCTTTTGTTCTGGATTTTGCTGTTGAGTTGTGCAGCAGAAAGTAAACTGTTTCTGTGAGGAGATAGCTGGTGTACAGTGATAGAACAAGATCTAAGGGCATGGGATTGTGTTTGATCTCTGTGATGAAAATAACGTGTCACTGTCAATGCACCTGGCTTTGAATGCTCTCTGCATACAAAAAGACTTTTTACTGTTTAATTTGAGGCAGAGAGTGTGCGTGCCTGAAAAATAATGCATTATCTACCAGGTGCAAATATAGGATTTTGCTGCTTGAATGTGTTGTCATTCAGGTGCTAATGGAGTGGGCCTCAAGGTTTGTTCATTAAAGACTGTTTAATTGCTAGGGTGTAACATGGAGTTGCATAAGAAATCATGGCTTTGGAAGGCTGGCCAGAAAAGCTACGTGACTGTGTGTGTCTGCATACAGATGCTTCCCGCAGCCCATGTGACCTATAGGCTGCATTTTTTGATCCTCTGTGCACCAGAATTTGGGATATTAAATAGTGAACTTCAAAATAAGAAAATGAAGGTTTTTCACTCACAAATAATATTTTGAAACTGTGCAGCTAGATAAAGTCCAATTTAGAACCCTGGTGACCAACTGTGGTGATAACTGATTGCAAATATATAGATAAAAATATTAGAAGAAATGTGCCATATAAAACTGGATGTCCTCAGTAAATTCAGATAAATTATTCCATATAGCCACGTACATTATAATTTCATGACACAATAAAGATATCTCTTTAAAAAATAACAATGACCAAATAATGTCTAACATTATTATCATTTAGAGGACACTATTTAATTTGCAAAACATTTTAAAGGTTCTTTTTAATGCAACACCTATATGATGTAGTACTGATGTGGCAGTTTATTTATGGCTGTTTTTATAAGATCTGAGTTTAAAGCAGAATATTTTTGTTTGCACTGGTAAATATCACCGTCTTGTCTGGGGATTCTTGGTAAACAGTCTGAGGGATTTTTTTTTCAATCCCATTTGTTTTTCAGTAATAAAATATAAACAATTAAACAAGTTATTTATGAAAAAATAATTGCAATAATAAAAGGCTAAATAAAAGAAGATGCTAAAACGATGTTAGGGAAATGTTTTGTTGGTTTCTTGGTTGTTTATGAGACATTCTAGCTATGTAGTCATTTACAAGTCTTCCATCTCTTACTGACATGTTGCATCAACTTTCATGAAAAATAATTTTTCACCGAACTGTTGTTATCTGCTGTAGCATCTACTTGCCTTACCCACTGATACAGTTTTTTTCCCCTGAGTATTATAGCAGATCAGGTAGAATGCTGACATATACACATTCTTCCCAGAGGAAAAAGCTTCACATTCCCTTATTTAGGAAGGAGTTTTTAAAACTCATTCAATCTGTAAATGACCTATCTCAAACTAAATGGAAAACAATACCCTTTCTCTCCTGGAACACTTGAGTTTTCAAGGATAAATTTATGTTGTGCTTTTTCATGTAGTACTTTATTCTCCTATTTACAATCCCATTTTCCAGATATTTTCATGCTGATTATTGCATGATCTCAGTGGCTCAGTAGTGGAAAGAACTAAGATGAGAGTTCTTCCTCTGAAAAAATGTTTGTGTTGTGGTACCCTTTGTTTAAAAGTGCAGCAGTTGTGGTGACAGATAATAAATTTTCACACTGAATGAGTACAAGGCTTTGACTCACCACCCTCCTTACATGGGAAGGTTGACTATGTTCTGCAAGAGGAGAGAAGCGTGAAGTTCATGAACGTGTGATGTGCCATGCAATGCAAAACATTTTGTACTGGGTTTATGAATACTTCATATGGCATTGGCTGTGAAGTGAAATTATCGAACATGTTATTACATTTTCTTTTATGAAATGAAAGAGGAAAGAGAAGCAAAAATATGTGAGAGGCCAAATAACAGAAGGTGGCATATTTCCAAACTAATCTGTGAGTCTGGAGGTTGGGAAAGCTAAATAGTTGAAAATTCTCTCTAGAAGAAGGAGAAAGGAAGTTTCTCATACACTGTTGGAGAGACTTGATGCAGTTGGTAATGACGGTAAGTGCTGCAGGAGCTGGTAAGCCTCAAAGAATTAAAAAATGCATATAGACTGAATATTCTTTAATTTTTTTTAAAAATTAAAAGTTATGGTTCTTAACATAATATTTAGCTTTAAGAAGGTCTTTATGGAAATTTGTTGATTGCTGTTCACGCAGATAAATGCCTCTTAAAGTGATGTGACAGCCTTGTGCTTGCTGTCAGGATGCTAATAGCTTTCATTCCATTCTTACATGGCATGAGATAGGGAGTGTTGCCTTGTGCAGAACACACACTGGCAAAAGTTGTTGGCCCATAAATAACAGTATTTCTGTAGCAGGGGCATATTTCAAGTGAACTGTGTTACTGTATTACTGCCTGTGTTTCTGTTAAATAAGAAATGTTAAATATAAATCTGTTTAGAGGTAGGCATGGTAAATATCAATTGATGATGTGCATCAGCAGGAACTCTGCATATAGACATAAAACAACTAAAACAATTAAAATTATCTGAACAAACTTAAGCTTGAATTTTGCCATACTACTCAAAAGACATTACCATTTTTTTAGAGTTCCTGCAATACCACAAAAGGGGTCAGGGAAGGAAAATGGAGCTCTCAGAAAGAAACAGAAATTCAAGCTCAGTTCTTGCCAACAGAATGCTTATTTTCAATGTTTTTAGATGGCAGCTGCCCTAAACCTATAGCCTCTATTTTCTGCCCTTATAGGCTGTAGCTGGCCTTTATTTTCCCCAGCTGACTCCTGTCTACTCTCTTCACTGCCTTACTCCTAGCACCTTTTTTAGCACTGTGAGAGGCATGTTTACTACTTCTCTTTTCCCAAGGCTCCCGTGTTTTTCATCTTTACTGATCCTTTATGAAGCAAAAATGGGCATAGATGTATGGCAAGAGATTTTTTGGAGTACTTCAGAATTATTAGGATTAAGCATACTGTATTTTAAATTAATAACACAAGAGAAGATGGCGGAAGGTTTGAAGGCAATTTTGAAAAGCTTGTGAACGTGGTGTTGTTTTTCTTTTTTTTTTTTTCTGTTTTAGTTATGGTTTGCCATATCTTATCTTTTTCAAATGCTATGTTCATTCCCATTTTAGTTTCCTGACCAGGATTTCCAGTAATGGATATGTCATCAGCTAAGACTGTGGGGTTTGCCTGGTCTTTTTTTCAGCAGGAGAAATGAGACTCTGTGTGTGTACTGGGTTTGTGTGGCATGTTTTCAGTAGTGGGGTGCTACAGGGATGGCTCCTCCGTAGAGAAGAATCTGCCAGAAGTTTCCCCCATGCTTGGTGGAGCCAGTGCCAGCTGTCTCCAAGTCAAGCCACTGGCCAAGGTGGTAGAGCCTCTGGTACAACAGATTTAAGAGGGAGAAGACAGAGGAGTGAGACCACGTGAGAGGAACAGCCCTGCAGACACCCAAGTCAGTGCAGAAGGAAGGGAAGGAGACGCTTCAGGTGCCAGAGCAGAGATTCCTTGGCAGCCCATGGGGAAGATCATGGTGAGGCAGTTGGGCCCCTGCAGCCCATGGACATCCACAGTGGAGAAGAGATCGACCTGCAGCCCCTGGAGGGTCTCATTCCAGAGAAGCTGGATGCCCAAAAGATGCTGTGAGCATGTGGGAAGCCTGCACTGGAGCAGGCTCCTGGCAGGACCTGTGGACTCCTGGAGAGAGGAGCCCACACTGGAGCAGGTTTGCTGGCAGGACTTGTGACTCCATAGGGGACCCACACTGGAGCAGTTTGTTCCTCAAGGATTGCACTCTGTGGAAGGGATCCACAGTAGAGCAGGAGAAGAGTGTGAGGAGTGGAAGAGACAACCTGATAAACTGGCCACAGCCCCCATTCCCCATACTTCCTGTGCTGCTTGTGGGGAAGAGAGAAAAAATCAGGAGTGAAATTGAGCCTGGGAAGAAGGGAGGAGTGGGGAGATGGTGTTTTATTTCTGATTATCCTACTCTGATTTGATTGGTAATAAATTATTTTTTCCCAAGTCCAGTCTGTTTTACCTGTGACAGTAACTGGAGTGATCTCTCCCCGTCCTTATTTCAACCCACAAGCCTTCTGTTGTATTTTCTCTCCTCTGACCAGCTGAGGACTGGAGGGACAGTGCATCTTCAGTGGGCATCTGGTGTCCAGCGATGGTTAATATGTGATTGTTTAAAAACTGAAATAGGGGTATCAGCTATCCAGACTGACTTTTCCTGTGCTAACAGGATCAGATGATCTGTTCTTTTTAGACTTGTCAGACTATCTTTGTTACATCATGGTTCAACCACATTTTTGGTGTTTTTATCTTAAGACTGTTCATTAAAATAATCCCTGAATGCAGATTAACATCTCGTTATGATTTTGGCCTGATCAACTACTTCTGTCCAACACAGAGACTGTTGGCAAAGTAATAAATATATCATAAATTGCAGGATCAGATCATTAATTGCAATTGTTATGCCTCTGTTACCTACTTCATCACTCTTCTGTCTACGAACCTATCTTGGCTAGAAGAAATTTAATACTCCAAGCTTCTAAGGAGCTTAAAATAGCTTATCTTTCAAAAAAATGCCTATCTTTCAAAAATGAAACTAGATTGTCCTTTAGCTAAGGAATTTTACCTCCAAAACAAGCTGGTCTGAGTACAGGGGGACATTCTTCAGTCATGCACAAGGGATGGCTTAAAACCTATTTATTAACTCTGCAGGGTAAAAAATGTGGACTTCATATCTCTCTTCATATCTCTTGACAATATAATGTCCTGGATATCCAGAAGGGCCATGCAACTCAGCTTCTTATTCTTTAACTGTGTGAAAGATGGAAAAAAAAAAGCAGCATTGTTTTTGATAGGAAAACACCAGTTATGTGCCTTTTTTTTGGTAAGAAACATCTGAACTACATCATCTGTAGTTTTTTTTCCTCAAACCTCTTTCCAGTTAGAAAAGCCTAACAATTTTTATAAACCACTTTGTCTCCAAAATATTCCAGCATTTGAGCATAGGTTCCTCATCACCTCCCCACCAAAATATGTAAAAGACTGTAGTACAAGTATTTTTAATGCTTTCTGGGACTATCTGCAGAATTCCCAAGCACGTAATATTCCTCTCAAAACATTATAGTGATAAGGTATTTGATCAGAAACCCCTACTTTTTACTTTAAGTGTACATCTGTATGTGTATTACAAAGCACATATATATATATATATGTATTATATATATATATAAAAAATACACACACACATATAAAACAGGCTGAAATTATGACTGGAGACACATTTCCATACCCTTGAATTTTCATATTGATAATGCATGTATATATATATTAATTACTGTATGCTAATGAAACTCTCTTAAAAAATAATAAAAAAAATCCTTTTCCCTAGTGCTTTTATGGTTCATCATATAAAATCTGGGTGTTTAACGAGTATTTCATATTGACATGACTCCAGAAAGTGAACTTTTCTATTTTATAGGGAAATTATGTGATCCAAAAGACAACATTCTATTAAATTTTTCTCCCGTTTTGTGGTTCCTAGGACTTGAATTTTGGTGGTGTAGGTTAAATTAAACTTCTTTTTACAGTGAATTCAGATGTTGCTGTGAGTCATAAGAATTTTTTAAAAACCTGTGCTGAAGATCAGTCCAAGTCATTTCCATCAACTTTTCCAAACTGCTGTAGTTTATCTTGCTTCTTTCCCTGGAGGCTGTTCATAGGTACATGGATTGAAGCAGGAATGCTGTGGCGGTCTGATGCTGGTTAGGCGCCAAGTGCCACGAAAAAACTATTCACTTACTTGTCTCTGCTATAGCTGAGCAGAGAAGGGGAAATTAAAACTTCATTTTCGTGAGGTGAGATAAGGATTATTGAGGAAAAAAGAAAACTTCAAGGGAAAACCGGTCCAAACTTGAACAGTATAAAGAAAATTTATTGCTAACAGAATCAAAAATAAAAAGAATAATGGGTAATCAAAGAAAACTTTCAGAACATCTTTCTCTTCCAGTACCTCCCTCTTTCCACCAACCCATGCAAGGGGAACAAACATGGGGTTTTGGTCAATGTTTCATTTCTTAAGAGTCTTTCTTCAGCACGCTTAAGGAAAAGAGTTTCTTCTGCTGTGCCGTGGGATTCCTCCCATGGAAGATAGCTCTCTGTGAACTTCTTTAAAGTGGTTTCAAACTTCACTAACAGCAGTCCACCTGATTCTGCTGCAGTGAAAAATCCCTCCCACGAGTCTTGCAGTCTTCCCACAACTGCCATCATGGGTCATAATGATCATGCGGTTTTGGTCTTTTAGGGATGAGCTATTCCAGCCTGAAAACAAAGGCTCTCCAATCTCTGAAAGTCTCTCACAGCATCTATGGACTCTGGCATAAGCACTTTTCTTTACGAGCTGTGCATGGATTTCTGCAACCCCCCATGTACCTCATGTCATGAATTATAGGGAAAACAATTTGCTGTATTATAGTCCTCACCATGGCTTGCAGGAGAATTTCAGCTCCGGCTCTGGGAGTGCCTCCCTCTCTCCCTTCCTCCACTGACCGTAGGGCTGCCACGTTAGCCTCCTCACGTGACATCACTTTCCCTTTTCTCTGGCTTGGAAGAAAGTTAGTATCTGTAAGTTTTCAGCTGAGAAGTTCATCTTGTTCGGGCTCTGCATTGGGGAAAGACTCGCCCTGTCTTTTGTTGCCAGCTGCGTGTTTGTTATCTCAGTTTGGGCTGAGCCGCGCCAGCCTCAGGGGCCTGCTGGCACCGCGAGGGCCGCGGCGGCCTCAGATGAATCTCGGCCGCGTGGCCCTGGCCTCAGTTACGGGGGCTTTCTGGCCGTGAGGCTGCTCACAGCTCCAGGGTGGCTTTCTCCCAGCGGCCTGCTCCAGGAGGAGGCCTGGGCCCCCCCGGCCCCCCTCATCAGGCAAGCAGGAAAAAGGAACTTCTCGTGGTCTCTTCTTTCTTAAATATATACATCACAGAGGCGTTTCCAGCCTATCTCATTGGTCTATCAACCTGCCCATCAAACCCAATTTCCTTAAACTCCTAAACCACCACAAATGCTATGGTAAAAACTTAAACCCCATAACCAGGAGATAGGAAAGCAGGAGATGGTGAATGATGGGAGAGGTATTGTAAAGGGAAATTTTTCAAAATGTTGGAGGTGGAGTTCAGAGCAATGCCTTTTATCTCAATAAAAAAATTAAAAACCAGTAAAGTTCAGGTGCAGTTGGGGGTGGGAATCAGGGTAGGTAGATGGGAAAATAAGAATAAGGGTGAGCTGTTCTAGTGCAGCTGAAACCTTGAAGTTCACCAAATAGATTTCCCCTCTTGATAACGAGAGGTGAGTAAACTTTCATCAGATGAAAGATTCATGATATTTTGAGGGTGTTGAACTGGAGAAAATAATAGAAAAGCTGGGGACATTTCACGACTAGCTTACATATCCTGTATTAATTTCCCTTTGCAAACATAGTATTCAAAAAGTGAGAGTTCAGTTTAAATGTGAAATCGCCTTTTTTTTTTAACTTAAAAAGGAGTCTTTTGTTTGAGCTGTCACTGCAGCATAATTTATCCTGCATTTATTATAATGTGCATTCAGTCACATTTAAGTTTTAACTTCCGAGAGTTAATTAGTGTTTTAAATTCTTTTGCATACTTACACCCCCATGGCTGCATAATTACAGTTTATAATGAATAATCTCTGAATTTTGATTGGCTACTCTGGCTTTCATAGTTTAACAGATAAGCCTGAAAATAGAAAGTACATTATTCCCACATTGTTTAGGAAAAAATAGTTTCACCTAGTTTAGCCGTCTGAAAGCTAAGTGTCTTATCTACCCTTCTTGACAAGGCACCTCCTATGACTGAGGAAAGGTAGGTAATGGATGGAACGGTTTGCCTCCATCATCATCACTTTTCACACCTGAATCAGAGCATCATGGGAGAGGGGACCCTGCTGTCTAATGAAGAAAAATGAGTAGTCTTCAATATCAAAGTCATATCATTATCATATCATTTTACCGAGTAGTCTGAGAAGAACCTTTAACTTCTTCAGATTAGATCTTGTTGACTACAGCTCCAAGTATTCTCTGTTCTACTGAAAATACCGAAACTTTTAGTTGTCTATATATCTCTTGAGCACGTACTTAAATACTTGTTAGAATATCTTCCTAAAATAAGGATATTCAAGCCTGTATTTAACTCTGGAGTTTTTTTGGATTAAGATCAAGAGTGGAAGTGGTGTGTGTTTTGCAGAGCTGCTTCTCAGAACTAGAGTACGGTTTAATATTCATGCCTAAAGAGAGGAAGGCTGATTTAGGTAACATCTCAAGAGGCAGCCATGCAGGTTGCAGTGCTCTGTGCAGTTCTGCAGTCAGAAGTGCTGTGCTAGACGTTATATATTATTCCAATCTGTGTGAAGTAGAAGTTGTTTCTGGCCTGAGACTGGCCAAGGCTTTTTGTGGTCTTTTGCTCTCATCAGAGTAATTGTGGATGGACTGTGACCTCAGTTTGTCTAGAAATGGGGTTGTTTATATTAAAAGTAATTCTAGAAGAATTTGTAAATAGGTTTAGGCAAACCAACAGCAGTTTTTCTTCATATTATCTGTTTTATTCATGTGAAGTCTATAGGTCTCATCTAGCACTGTTATTGCCTTTGTGTGATCCATGGAACTTACTGAAACTATTGCTAGCTGAAAATGATTTAAATGAACAGGTGCAGACAGGAATTTGTAATTTGTTTCATTGTGAAAGCATTTTATCATTGTTAAAATGTTAAGTATACATTTCTTCATTGATGGAAATGCTTAGGCATTTATTTAAATTTTTTTCCTGGAGAAAAGTAAATTATTAATTTAATTCAATTTTGTTTAAAATTAAATTAAATTTGTTAATTAAAACAGTTTCTCTTTAACATATTTTTATAGGAGGTTTAAAAAATAAAACTGAAAATTTAGAATTAAATTTTTTTTAAAAAGGTTTACAAATCAGAGTGGTACCCTTATCTTAAACAAGTGTATCACCACGCATAGAGAACCAACAACTTCAGCCTTCATTTTGGAGTTGTTTTGTGTTCTTAGAGTTATGGAGAAGGTCCAGCTTAGTTCAAATCACAATTTATGCTCTAGAGGGACTACGAAGCTTTACATTTAGTTGCTTCAACTATTATTTTCTTCTTTTTAAAATCATTTTAGTGGATGATCCTTTGGGAGGAGAGCTAATTAAAAAGCAATATATATTGATAATACTGCTTATTCAGCTTTTATATTCTACTTTTTATTAGTAAACTGTGAAGAAATTTAAAAAGGACTGTATTGTGGGTTTTGGTTTTTTTATAATTACTGGTAACTATTTACTCAAGTGACAGCTGTAATGTGATTAAGACCTTAAGGAGGGATTGTGAGGCTGAAAGACCCTTACTTTTAAAAAATATGCCAGTTGGTGGTGTAAAAAAAATTACTTCCACCTCCAAACCTTGTTTTCCCTATCACCCTAAACCGGTATCACCATAGATACAAAAATGCTACATGGCAGAATATGTTTACACACAAAAGGGATAAAAATAAATAAAGAAAAAAAAATGAATCAGTGTGGAGATCTCTGCCTCTGCTGAAGCCAGACATCAAACTGTTCACAACGAGAAGGATATGATCCTCTGTTTCCAGTGCTTCATGAAGTGTCCTTTGAGCAATAAAAGTCTACATTGATTTTCAAGCAGGAACTGCAAAAACTGCTCATGTTCACAAAAGTACTACACTGTGAATAACAAGGTCTTGACAGAATTGACTCCTAGAATAATATGGTAGATTATCCTCAAAGGTACTGCATGTGTTTTTCCCATACACATTTATTTTCTTCAGATGAGAATGGAATGATTTTACCCTCTTACAATTCACCCTCTTATTTTATTACTTTCAAATACCAATTATGTGGTTCCTGTATGAAAAATTTTCTGACATGACTTTTACCTGTGGTACACAAGTTTTTCCACTTGCTGAAGCTTATTCTCTTCTCATAATGAAAAACAATAGCAGTCTCTTTAAAATAATGATCTCTTGAATTGAAAAAAATGTAACGAATATAGTTCTTATTCTAAATTATAAGCTATTTTAAGCTATTTCAAACTTATGTCTCTAAAACTTTAGTACTTGGCCAAAAACATACCCAAGTAAAATTACCATTTTTTATCACCTATTCTCTGGAGCATAATTTTGAAAGTTTATTGATTTTTAATCCACTTTTAAATTGTTATACCTTCCATCATCCATGCTATTTTATTGGGAAATAATGTTTTCTTTGTCTCTAAACCCACGCATGGATCTTTTTTATCAATGAAATTTTGAATAATGCTTATTGTATATGGTCACAGTCTGGTTTTTTTGTGAGGACCTTCTGAGGAGATCTGAGGGCATTCCCACTGTTCCAGAGCAAACAAAGTGTTAAGTATAATGAACAAAGTGAAATGTTTTAAGAAGAGCATTTTTAGAGTGATGTTCTCCTGCCACAATAATTACCAAGAAAACCCCCCCACTTATGACAGTGTCTCTGAAAACAGCCTCGGCACTTTGTGCCCATTCATCTGAATATTAACGTGTTCACAGCTGACACACAGGGGGACTGGGACCTCCTTGCCAAAACAGGCAAACAATCAGAAATTGGGTCCATAGTGGGTTTCTCACACCCCAGTGAGTACAGTACCCAGGGATAATCCCCACAAAGATTTTGCTAGCTCTGCAAAAAGCAGTGCTATCATTCTGCGTTTTTAGAGGTTGTCTGCTTCTTGCTGGAAGGACTAGAAATCCACGTAAGAGCGATTCTGCTTTTCATTTTGTTCATGATTCCAGCACAGTGAGCTTTATCACCATTCTGCTAGCTTTCACATGAGGCTGCTAGATGTTCCAGTCAGAACTGCACAGGAGTGGCACACTGCTTTTCTGCTATTGCCTCAGAAAGATGCAATGGAAACTTCCTACGTAAAGTCAGGTCTAGCATTGAAATCCACAACTGACATATGAAAAGCCTCCTTCTTTTTTTTGTCCCTGCTCATTGCAGGGGGATTGAACTAGATTACTATTAAAGGTCACTTCTAACTTAAATTATTCTATGATTTTAAAATTTTATGTACTGAGTGAGGTATTTCGGAATTTTTTGCTTTTAATTTAGATAAAAAATAGTCTTTATTTTTCTTTCCATAGGGAGATAAGGACAGAAAGAGCTGCTTATTTTGTTTTATATTTAAACAATGAAAATGGCTGTTCATTATTTCTGAGGTTTTGTTCATGTTTTACTAGTCCAGCCCATCTGAGCACCCACTGGATTACAGTTTTAAAATAATAGCTAAGACTCTTGAGAAATGTTGTGTTCCAAAGCAAATTCTAGAAAGCTATTATATCAAAGCCAAACAAATAATTAAATGAATCATTACTTCCCACCTAGTACTCATTGCACTGTTATTGCATAATAAACCCATCTGAGTGGAAGGAGAAAAAGTAAATCCAGAGAAAAATCAAGTCTGTATGCTTGAATTTACTAGTATTCATTTGAACAGAAACAAAAGCAGGAAGTAATGAATGTGGTGATCAGTATCAGCCTAGAAAATGTCTTTTATTACACCTATCCTTGCTGCTGTATTGCCTTTCCACTGCAATTTGTGATTTGAGCCTGCACAAATCTAGTAGCTGGACTCCTCCAGCAGATCATTTTCTTCTACTGCTGCTACTGAAATCTCTGCCTTTAGCCTCAAGATCAGAAAGAAATAAGAGAGTATTCCCATGCAAAAGAGGCATGAGATGGGGAGTCGTAGTATCTGAACTCTGAATCCTGCTTCCTAACATGCTTGCTCTTAAGACCAACTTTTTATTTTGCCCATCTTTACTAACAAGGCCATCTGAGGAGTGGTAGGGTAATGGTCACAGCTCTTAATGACTTGTTAGGACTAGGAGTGCTTGATGTCTTCCAAACCAAATTCCTGGATGCTGGAATTTCAGGCCCCTGAGCACAAGAAGAGAAAAATGCCTGGTGCTGTAAGGCACTCTGCAGTTCTGGTCATGGGAGCAGGATGAGGCCATAGTTCCAAATTCTCACCTTCAACCTTGTAGCTGTAAAGCAATGAAGCAGGAGGTCTACAGATGCTGTTTTAGTAGCAGATGTTAGAAAACACTCACTTTGCCTCTGACCTGCACTGGCCCTATCACAGCCTCTTTATTTCCCATCACCCTATGAGCCATCTCCTCCAGGAGAGGCAGGGCTGGACCTTGCAGTAGGAGAACAGGCAGTTTCAGTGGCACCTGGTCGGAGGGAGGGAGAAGTGAAGGGTCACCAGGGCAAATAGCAAAGGACGACACAGGACCTGACAGTAACTTGCGGCATGAATTTCTGCTGTGGAAGTGAGTGTTCTCTTGCTTTGCATCAGGCTGACAAATAGGAATTTTGAGCTGGCTATCCCTCAGCTCATAATAGAGGGAGATACAGCGAGACTGAACAGAGCTGAAATTAAAAAATAGGTACTTGAGCATGTAATAATGGCAAGGAGGTTTCTAGGTATCTTAAATGATGCTTTATATTTGTAAAGTATCTTACCAAACCTGAGTGTTTCTTTCTCACAATAGAAACCAGAATTAGTGCAGCCCTGCAACAGCCATAGTTTCCATCCAAATTACTGCCATAAGCAGTGCATCTTAATGAGAGGAAATCCAGGCATGTATGTTTGAGGTTTGCACAAGGTCAAGCAAGAGCTGATCACCTAAATTTTCAGGGGTTTTGTTTTAACAGAATGGTGCAGAATGACATATCAAAACATGTAACATTATGTACTCTATTGAGTAATAAGTGGTATTTCTTAGCCCTGTAGCTGTCACAACCATTTCCATACCCCCAGGCTACAGACATACTAAGTTAGAGTTCCAAGAGTGGATAAGACACGTTGTACAGCTCCAACATGATTTGCGGAATAGAAGCACCACAGGGACAGCACATATGGTGTCATAATACTTATCAATAAGAGTAAATGTTTTTCTATTTTGACAGAGATGACTGGAAAGACGTGAATTAACAGTACGTGGCAGGAAGTAAAGAGTAGATGCACTCTGAAATTAATTACCAACATCATTATTTTGACCAGCCATTAAACTGAAACATATATAAGAAAAATGAAGTCTTTTTAAGAAAAAAGATGGTAAGATACACATTGAAGCCTTAACTTTTGACTGCTGTAATTTTACACAGTAACTATCTGTATAATAAGAAGTACTGTAATGTTCTGGATATTTCAATTGCGAAGTACCACTTCACCATACTAAGCATGGAATATAATTTCAAGAATAAAAAAAAGTCGGAGATATGAATAAAGGAGAGGTTTGCCACATTATTTGCCAGTGACTACCAGTGAGGTACAGAAAATGTTTGTATGTAGAAACAAAGTGAACCATTTCCAGCATATTTCTGTGCTGGATAATGTCACATTTGCCTGAATAAGTTACTATTAGGCTCCCTCTGGTTTGACAAATGTGTTTGAGCTGTCAGATTGTGTCTAAGGCAGCCACTCAATTTTTTGTTTTTAGTCAAATTACACTTGACATTTATTGTTAAACTCAAGGTGCCTCCTTACAAAACCGATTCAGTCTTTGCAATTGTGCACTTTCTACTAACTAATCAATAGATAAGCAGTTTACATGGCCTTTGGCTTCTAGCTCAGTCACTAGCTTTTAACAAAATCACTGCCTTAGAAGCAACAAAGACCTTTGAAGGGATTGAAACAGTCATGCATAATTAAGCTTTTCTGCCTGTATGTTTATGCTTTGATACCAGCACACAGAGAAAAAATTAAAATCTGCAGGGATTTTGCCTCTTTGATTTAAAAAAAAATCCCACCTGTTCTCAGTTTATATATTTTGTTTACTCACGGACAAAGAGTTTCTATGCTACTTGGCTAGAGAGAGCTAGGAAAAAGAAGTCAGTGGGATGCTTGTAGAAAATGTAGTAGTGGTAACACCTCTCTGTAATTCTCTAGGCATTTTAGAATTTGAGAGAATTAATGGGTTTTGTACCAGGAGGTCGGTTAGGATCCATTGGCTGCAGATGCAAACAGTGGAGGACCACTTCCTACCTCTCATTTGTGGCGCATAGGAAAATGCTGTGTGAAAGTGCATCAAAATGCTAAAGATATATCTTTGATAAGAGTGGAGGAAGAGAGAAACAATGATTCACATTCTCATGTTTGGTATTTCCAGTTGCTGACAGAAGACCAAAGAAATTTGCCTTTCTTATTTGGATGACTTAGAGAGGACTGCAGAACACCGTACCACTGGCAAGTTGTACTATGTCATAGTCACGATTTTTTCAAATAAAAGTATAATTCCTAGAACACTGGAGTTAGGTAAGATGTCCACCTACAATGTACTTGATTTCTACCAGAATTACTGACATGAAGAGAGCCTTATGTATGAATTGTGGAGTAGCAGCATTTAATAATTTCCTTACTGTGAGGGTGGAAATAGTTTCCGTGAGCCAACAAATAGATATTCCCCATACTCTGAAATTATTGTATCCTCCATAAAATGAAATGCTTGAAAATATGTGCTTGAGATCAGTAGAAAACTGAAGCCTTCATACACATGAGATGAATAAAAGCAGGTGGGTAAAGGGAGACATCTTTGAATTAAAGGCCTGACTCACTTTATGAAGAGGATACTTAGATGTCCTGTTTCAGGTCTGGGAAACCTCAAGAATCTACTGCCTGGAGAATACCAGGATTGTTGGAACATACCCTTTTGGGTTTAAGTCTCTGTATCTCTCTTCTGGTGATAAAGTTTAGAATGTATCTTCATCAGATCTGCAGATTCATCTGCAAAGGCAAAATGTTGTAAGTTGGACACTGAAGCAGTGAACACTGCACAATGTACAGAAGTTCTTTTTGTGTACTGTGTCTTTCTTTCCCCATTGCTTTGCAGTGTTGTCCAGGCCCATTCATTCAGTGTTCCAATTTTTTTCTTTTTATTAAAATCTTCAAAAATTTTCCTGCTTTGTAATCTGTACCCTTGACATATTAGATATAATATAAAGAGCTCTTGGAGACCAAAGGCTCTCATGCTCCATAAATCCTCTTGAGACTTGTTACCATCTGTCAATCATGAGCCTGATAAATCTTCCTACTTAATGCAGTTTAGAACTTTTCAATAGGTCACTTGAGTTTACAGCATCTTTTAAAAACTTACCTGAAAGGAAAAAAATATTGATGAAAAGCAGAAGACAAATACATCTCATTCCAGTACGTGTTTTTTAGGTAGTTTTTTCTGTCCCAGTTCCTGTCTTGAAGCCACTGGGCATATGCTTCTTTGGACTACATTGGGTATTTAATAACTAATGTAGACACTGTTTTTCACTGTCTTGATTTTCAAGCTGCCAAATTCTGCACTCAAAGTCTGGTCTAACAAAGAAGGCAAATGTTGATTTAAGGAGGGTCAACAAGACAGAACGTCTCCATGAATGGATTTTAAATTATTTAACAGAAGCATCAAGTCTCCACCCTATTGAGTTAAGGAGACACTAAGTCATGTTAAGCAAGAAACTAAGGGTAATTGATATCACTCAGTAAAGTATTTTATCCTTGTTTCAGCCAGAT
Organism: Machaerirhynchus nigripectus; assembly: GCA_013397975.1. Taxonomy (NCBI): domain Eukaryota; kingdom Metazoa; phylum Chordata; class Aves; order Passeriformes; family Dicruridae; genus Machaerirhynchus; species Machaerirhynchus nigripectus. Next base: position 14,650 of record VZRQ01007372.1, on the reverse strand, counting down.
GTTTAAGGTGGCAGGTAATTTTGTGCATAATTATTACTAGTGAAAACTGAGTACATGGAGATTTATGTGACTGTAAGACATATTTCATCTTTAACCATCAAAGCTTTTGACAAATACGCAACCAGTTTTCTGTCTGTTAATTGTATAAAACTTTGGACATGCATTGGGCAAGGGTGAAACCTGACATTTCTGCATTACAAAAGCAGAAACAAACACTTTCATATTTGACTTTTGCTCAGAGTACTATGAACACGACACCAGTAAAATATATTTGAAAACCTGGAATTACAGAACAGATAATGAATAATTTCTGTCTGAAGTGATTTCAGGTGATGACCCTGCTAAAACAAGAGCCTAACACACCACAGCTTGCTGTATCACAAAAGAACTAAAAGTGTCTGCAGTAGAAGTGATCATCATCTAATAAAGATGGTGTGTTAAATTTTATGTAGAAAAGTGTGTATAAAAGCTCAAGGTTATTATTAACAAAATGACTGACAAGTGCTTTTTTCTTTTCTTCCTTCCGGGAATCATAGTCATGCTGTGTCACTGGTTAGAGGTGAAAACCAAATGGCTAGAACATAGTATCAAGGAAATATAAGTCCTTTTGGCTACTTCTGTCATTCAAATAAACCCTGGCTAATTACAGGACCAAATTATTCAGTTGAATATCCACAAGAAAATATGGACCTTTCTTTCATCTGGGAGGTGGCTGAGAGTGTGTACAGCAGCACATCAGACTACCTCTGGGGCTTCCACATAATGGCTGGCAAGTTAGCAAGGACCATTTCTGAGCTCAAGAAATCCTAGAAACAAATCAAAATCCTCTTGCTTTGAGGTAAAAAATACATCCATATTTCTTTTTTCTAAGTATTTTGGTAATTAATTTTAAAAAAATCTAACCTGAAAAAATAATTAATTTGTATTTCAGGAATATTGTACATAGTTGCAAAGATTCGGAGTGCATCTTTTACTCTGTGAAAAACTTAGATATTATGAGGCTTTGTTTTGCCTTAGAAATGTAAATTTTGCAGAAATATGTTGACATGTTTAGCATCATAACAATGTGTGCCCTAGTTTTGATTTGGAAAATTATTTGAGCAATGGAAAAACTGGAAATTGGCATATAGAGCAATAAGAGCTGCAAATTATATTGATTTTGTTAAAGGGACAAAATAAGTCTCCTGTAGGTTTATATCATTCTGAGCCTTGGAGTATGGGGTTTTTTTAATAATTAAGCAAATATTCATCTGCAAATAGGAGATTCATTGCACTGTTCTTCACTAAGAAATGAAAATGGATATGGGAGTTATGTACTCCCCTAAAGGTTGGGATAATGTGTAATATATGGGTGAAAGAGTGGTGGACTGAGGCCAAATATCCATGAAATGCTGCATCCCTGTGGTTCCTAGGGAAGGAGTTGTGCTATCTTTTCTTTGCACCTTGTCTCAGTTCCGATGGCTAATTCTTTGTTGTCAAAGTGCTGCTTGTTCCTGTATCCTTCTTCTCCCTCCAAACTCTCAGCTTAGCTGCAAGACTGGGTGGACAGAGCTTTTGCAGTGGTTTTGGAGCGCGGTAGCTAATCTTCCAGCCATGGGGATAGGAGAGTGCCATTTCCTTCCTAGGCACATGTTGAGTCTCTGCTGGCTCTCACCTGTGACCTATACATCTGACCTGAGGGGCTTGGATTTGACTTTTGGATTCACAAAAGCAGGTATTGCCATAAGCACCAGTCTTTTCTTTTCAGCAGGGCAGTGCCTGTGGTCTGGTGTGCTGTTGCTGATGACTGGGATTCTTTGACTTGTGTTTTTCTGGGAAGAAAAAACACCATCAATAATCACGTAACAAACCACCAAAGTTTCTTATGAAGGTATCGTGACCTGCATTCAGTCCTGTACACACATCATTCACCTTCATTAAGACTCTCCCCGCAGTTGTTAAGAGTGAATAAAAGCACTAGAGCTTGGTCCTTCTCCAGCTGCATGCTGACATTAAATGTTGTCAAGACAAGCTCAAAGGTTAGATAGCATTTCTGCCTACTGTGATGTATTGATCTTGTTTTTATGTTGTTAAAGTAATTAAAATTATGTCTGTGACAGTTTGCAAAGTCTCTCAGTTATAGAAATGAACTGCCTTTAGAGAAATGAACAGTCCCGTAAGAAAGAGACATGGTGAAAAAGAACATGAGCCAGAAAGAAAATTATATTCATTTTCAGAAATTGAAGTATCTGAAATAACAGCTAACAATTATACACAGCCATTTTTCATTCCAAATGGCAGCAAAAGTACTGAGGGAAACTTACATACTTGTGCTTTTTTGGATGAGTATATGACATACTCATAAATAAAAGACATTTCACTTGATGGATTATGATATCTTGCAGTGTCCAGACATTCACCAGTGGAAGAGGAGCAGGGGCAGGTTAATTGCTGGGGTTGGAGGGACTGAAAAGCTGCACTGCTGGTATGGACAAGATGATTTAGCACATTTTCTTGAATGATTACCCAATGGCTTAAGTATTTACCATTATCCTTCAAAAATAACATACAATTTTACTGTAATTGTAGAATATCCAAGTCCTCAGTACAAGAGAGCCATGGAGCTCCCGGTGTGGGTCCAGCAGAGGGCTTCAAAGATGATTGTATCGGATCTGGGCAATGAAGTTCATTTTCCCACAGCAGCCCTCCCTGTGCTGTGCTCTGCATCGATAACTGGAAAGGTGTTGATAACCCACCAGTGTTTTGGCTACTGCTGAGAAGTGCTGGAACAGCATCAGCGTTCTTTCTCCAACTTTCCTTCCCCCATCAAGGGGCTGGGGCTGGGCAAGATCCTGAGAAGGGATGCAACAGGCCAGCTGACCAAAACTGACCAAAGGGATATTCCATATCATGTGACATCAGCTTAGATATAAAAGATAAGGGAAGTAGGATGAAGGGGGAACATTTGTTAATCACAACATTTGCCTTCTGGAGAAACTGCTACACATGCTAAGGCCCTGCTTCCCAAAAAGTAGCCAGACATCACCTGCCAAAGGGAAGCTTTACAAAGAGAGAGAATTTTGGCATTCTGCCTGCAAAGTAAAAATTTTATTAAAAAAAAAAGACAAATCCTCCTTCCCCTCCCCGTCCCCCCCCCGCCCCCACATGGGACGGGTAGAGTGAGTGTAAATGTTCTGATTAAGAAATAGGATCCTAAGAAGCAAACCAATTAGCAGGTACTCCTAGGTGCTACAAGAACCTTTCTTTTCAACATCTTTGTTCTTTCTTGTTTACATATAGGAAACTCGCCTTATCAAATGCAAGTATAAATGAGAAAACTAGAAGTAAAATTTATATCTTCCTGATTGTTCTTCCTAAAATGTTCTTTATTCCAGGAGAAAGTAAATCATTATATTAAATACAGATTTAGGAAATAATAAATAGCTGGTAACATTGCGGAAGAAAAGGGCTATTTCAGATCAAAAGGAAGACAGATACCTTACAGTCATTAAAAACAGAAAAGATGTCTGAGGGGCAAAGACACACCCAGAAGTTTTCGTGAGCAGCAAAAATCATCAGTGAAAGGTGAAAAAGTTTTCAAATGTTCATGATTATGAAAAATATTTGATATTTGAAAGCAATGAATATGATGACTGTAATGAAAGAATCTGATAATTCTTCTGACATAAAATCCTTAGTCAATAAAGTTTTACTGGTAATGAACATTTTGTTGCTCTTGTTTTGCTTTTCAGCTCCAAGATACTCTTAAAAATAGTGAGTGTTACTATAACTACTGATCTCACCTTTTCAGTCCATGATAGTTGTGCATTACCTTCTTATTGCAGTTAAAAAATAAAAAATAAAATAAAAAAAAGGTAGAGCACTCTTATTTTCAACATTACCTGCTACTTCCTGTTCCTGGGAGAATTCCTCCCTATTGCCTGTCCCGTTCTATCGTATGTCTACATTTCTTTTCTTACCTTGGGTGTCACAATTTGTTTTCCTTAAGAAGCTGGTTTGTCTTCTTAATGGCTTCCCTGTTTATAGAAGAATACAGCTAAGCCACAAAATGCAGCCTCTCCTGAAGAGCCACAGGTTTGCCAATTGAGCCAGGCTTTCGAGGTATAAACGCTACAACTTCCTGAGGCCAGGGAGTGTGCTGAATGTGAGCCTGCATTGAAAAGCTGCTGATAAGGCAAGGGAAACCCAGATCCAGGATAGTCACATCATAAGCATCTGGATTCAAAAGACATTCTGTCTGTGTATCATTTAAATGAAGATTCAATCTTTGGATCTCTAGATAAATTGAATTATGTCTTGCAATTATGTCTTGGTAATTATGTCTTGCAAAAGGATTGACTGTATGGTGGAGAAAAAACAAACAAAAAAAATCTTTATCAGCTTCAGCCTATGTTTATTGTACATTGTCAGGAAAGAGGTGAACATGCCTTTCTGAAAACAAGCGAGACTTTCTGCCACGAAGCTTAGTGATGAGTTGAAGTCCTTAATGCAACCAATATTAGTTTTAATTAATATTTAACGGAGTGTTAGGAAATGTGTTGCTGTAATGATAAGATTTTTCTTCTCTGCCAGTGTTCTACCAAAAACCCACCAATTTCTATTTTGCAATTGGAAGATTTTTTGTTTATTATCAAATGGTCACAATCATTGTGTATTCAAAGAAACTCTTTAAAGTGTCTTTATTCCTCTCTGTACTGCTGTTTTATTTTACTTTGAGCCCCTTTCCACTACTGTAAAGCAACACCTCATTTAACAGACCAGCAATTGATGATGGTGCATTCAAGCTGTCTGTCACGTTGTGGTTCACCTTGGAGACCATAGATTTACAACGCTTCTGGAATCCAAAACCTGTGCCACTGTTGCAGAGAAGGAATATTTTCATTATACTCTTGTTTTGAATATTATCATTGCCTGAACCCAATCACGACAGATCAGATTTTTTCTAATCAAATTTAGCTCATCTCTGCTTCTGTCTGTGCCTATGATATGCATACAAACGTGTCTCCATTTAGGATAAAAAAAATTGACTTTACTCTTCGCAGGTTCTTGTTTGACACTAGTGAATTCACTGGAATATACCCATCTAGTGAAGGGGAAAATTAAACCTATGGATAAGCAGTTAGATACAATTATTTACACAAAACTAAACAGCTTTACTCTAGTACTTGCTTTATGTTAGGAGCAAGCGTATGGAAAAAGAAGATTCTGCCAGTGAATTGCTTAATGGTACATGACATGAAGTTGAGGATTTTATGGAGCTATTGTCTATGTCCTGTGAGTGATAGAGAATAAAATCAAGGTGTCACAGGAAAGTCAAAGTTCTGATGGTCCCAAAGGGAAGAAATTTTTTATTTCCTTGCTTACAAATATTAAGAACTTAATCATTAGCAGAGAGGGAGTTCAGATTGTGTTAGCATAAAATGGATCCTATAAACTATCACTAGATCTTTGCTGGAATATTACTTGAAATTTCTAAAACTTTTCTGGCAAGGAATGCATAGATGAACAGGCAAGAGAGAAGAGCAGAGAGGCACTTAACTGTCAAAACAGCATTGTCTTTTTCAGAATTGCTGGCAACTCTAAAGCAAATAATTTCAGAGGTGCATAGATCACTATGTTAATAGATTAAGCACAGACTGGAAAACAGAAATAATCATTTAAATACCCACCTACAAGAAGCAGGAAAAAATACCTGGTATTAGGGAGGACATTAATCTGGCCAACATATTCAGGAGGCTGTATGTTCTGAGTATTCAAAGTTTTCTAGAAAGTTAAAAAAATATATATAAAATTTAAAAGTCAAGTTCTATAGGCAAGAACTTTGCCCTCAATTTCTGTTCAGATGAAAATATTCATTTTCACAGAACTAATAGTAAGTGATTATTAAAGTGCGAGTAATCAAGACTTGATTAATTTTATTTAAAAAAATTACAAACAAGCAATAGTCATGCTTGGAGCTTTGAAGGTCAAACTTCACAGAGCAGAAAGCAATACGCCAAATGATTTGGAAAAAGAATTCAAACAGAAAAAGGGGAAAGAAATTAGTTGTTGTAGTTGTTTTGGGGCATTTTCGACCAAGATAATTGCAACTCCATTTACCGTTTGTGTGTGCTGACAAGCTACTCTACATTTGTTTTCATAAAAGAAGGCATGATTTCATCATGCTGCTATATTATTAGTAAACAAATCTGCAATAGGTTCAATATCTGATTATGGCCAATTTCTGTGCACATTGTGACTATTCAGATTCACAATTACTTTCCAATAAACCTTTGCCTTTTGCAAGTTTGAAGTTTACCTTTTATTGCTACCTTTTATTGAAGCAAATAAAAGTTTCAGCTAAGATGAACTAATATGCTGAAAGTGTTTTCCTCCAGTATCAGTACTTAACAATCAAATCCTTTATATCTATTCTATCAATATTTGCTCCCTAATCACTGTCTACTTTGATCAGTAGACAAATGCTCCACATAGCAGTAAGTGTATATTTAATTTTATCACAAGAACTAATCCTATTTGCCTGGAAGGATTTATCCATCATCATTTTGCACAGTTTAAGAAACACAACTCAATTAGTTTTTGCTTGCTTGCTGGTAATTTAGTATCTTCTAAACTGTTATATTAAGAGAAAATATATGTATACTATATGATGGTCTCTCTTCAATCTCTCTTGAAGGCTGGTATCACTTTTACCTTCCTAAAGTCTTCATCTGAGTTTCAGCTCTTCACTGGTCACATCATAACATAATAAGCACCATGGACTGCTGTTTAGCCAGTAGCCTCACAAAAACGTGTAAATACATGACTTAATTTGCACTACCAACTTTAATTTAGCTATTAACCTTAGACTACATATACATTTGAAAACTTGTAATATTATGATCTACTAAATATGCTAAATTTCTCCAAATCCATATCCCAAAAAAGGGTAAAATTGCCATTATCAAGCACTCTTAGATAAATCTCAAATGTGTTTCTTCCTGGGAGAACAGATTTGTTTTTTTAGTTTACTGTGAAGTTTTAGGAGGAAAGCTACAGGCTATGAGGAGAGAAAAGGAGAGGTTGCAGAAAAGTGTTAAAGCAGCGGGGTTTTTTACTTCCTGGGAGTGTCTAATAGGACAACAGTGTATACTCACATTTTTCAAGTTTTATCAAATTTTCTCATGTTTTGAAATGAATTTCATAATTATTTCATTTCTTAACAGTCTTTAACAGTTTTATTATGTTCTCTTGCAGGATTCCAGTTTGGAAATTTTCACATATAGTGGGTATGTTTGCCAAGAAACTTCTGCAGAGTTGTATATGAATTCCTTGGGGTAACACCAAAGTATTGCTTCATGATGATTCTCTAAAGCATGAAGGATAAGTGGAGAAAGTGTAAAAGAAATAGATGAAAATTAAATATCTCAAATAAATAGCAATGGATTTTATCTACAACAGGTCAATATATATTTAAAGGACATAATTTTTGTCTGTTCTCCTTAGCATCCTTTTTCTTAAATGGTGAGAGAAAAATTGTTAGAAAATCTCCAAGATCTTTATTACAGATACCAGAAAATAAGGAAAAGCACTTCCAAAACTGGTTTCAAAACATTGTTAACACTGCATCAATGCTCACTGTGGATCCTTCCTGTTGAATTAAGTGTCAGCAAAATCTGGTTTCCTTCTGTGCATATATTACTGAAGAGTATTGGAAAAGCAGACCAAAGCCTTTTAAGCTGATACTTCTGCAATTCCAAAGATAAAATTTCTCACCAGCTGTGTGAATGGTTGGAGACGAGTTAGAGGCAAATAAGAAACCTGAAAATTACCTAGCCTATTCTGTGTTTTCTTTTCAAACAGACAAGACAGAATTTGTGAAAAAGGTGGACTAGCTGTTTTTCATAATAAAATGTTTGCTACCATATAATGGTTAACTCACATTTTTATTTATATAGCTCGAATTGCAAGACTGGAAGCTGCTTGCTCCAACCTGTAGAAGTTTTATCAGGAAAAAATATATTAACAATGTTGTTTAAGCATTCATTAAAATAGTAAATGACAAAAGTAGTCCTTAGAGATTTTTCATGGAGGGCAAAGCTACCAGCAAGATTTTCAAAAGAGCAATCTATGGCAAATGGGTAGGCATGGACAGTGCTGGAGAATCAAGTGGTCTCACAGATACAGAGCAGAGCACACAAGAGGCAGGCTGGAGCTAAAACCTTGCCTGCAGAGAAGAGGCCTGCCTTCAGTCACATTGCAGTTGAACTTAGATAAGGGAATAAAGAAGCTTACCCAGCAGGGGACTGTGTTATCGTTTCCATGCAAAGTCTTTTTCCACTTTCTCTGCAGTGCTTGTCCTTACTCCTCTGTCCTTGCCCTCCTGATTTCAGTGGTCAAAGCTACTTGCTGCAATTGCCTGAAAATCAATCAGTAATTGCTGAATTGCCTTCCACATAGGTGGAAAAATACTGTAAACCTCAGTGACTTAAGAGGTTTTGTTCTCCCTGTGCCCCTGCCAGTGCCCACAAGGAAGGAGAACTTACCAAGGTTGCCACCTCCAGGGAAAATCTACACCATGAAATGGGAGGTGGTACAGAGACACCTATCTAGCAGGACCTTTGCTGGGCCAATATTGCATAGAGTCATGTTTGTGTCATGGAGAGGTTGAGTTAGACATTGCTACATGTGGGCTAACAGATCATAACCAATGTGCATTCTTGTAGTTACTTTTATTATGCTCTTTGGGAAGGAGCCATGACAGAGTGGAAAATTTTTGCTTGCTGGTTTATTGCTCTGGAAATTATTCCTGAGCACTCCTTTGGGATTAATACATTTGGGAAGGCTTCCTGACTCCAAGGCTGTGCTTCAAATACAGAGGTGGACAATGTTCCATGTCTTGAAGCATCCAGACCAGTGCTGATTACCCAAGTTACTCTTGTCATTTAAAGCACAAGTCTCTTTGGGGAATAACTACCGAGAACTTCGCCTGGTGCTTGATGGAGGAAGGCTGGCTTTTGCACTAGAAAAGAGACCACAATTATTAAAAATACAGACTATTGAGCAAACCAAATCCTGGTTGGGGATTTTTACTCGTGTTTATACTAAGATGACAAGGTAAATATTTAAAATCTCCATACAGATGAGGTGTCGAAGTGCTCCTTGATTCGGGTTTCTCTTTTGCCTTCTAATATCTTCACAAAAGATATCTAAGCATATCTTTTGGAGTAGTGTAGTGCTTTTAGTTGTTCATGTAGTAGGAAGTAGTGCTGAAAGCACCATCAGCTGGGTTGGAGAAAGGTTTAGTTGCAGGGTACCAGCTCTGCTGGGTCAATTGGCCTCAGCACCAGAAGATGGTCACCACCTAATTTTACTTACTACTATGTGCCTGTGTTGACTTTGTGTAACTGTTACAGTATCATCTATAACTGAGTTAGGTTACCAACATATTTGGAAAAAGACAGTTCCTTAAACTGTTTTGTTTTGTGAAAAAAACTTGTCCTTTCCTATTTTACACTGGATAGATGTTTCCAAGTGTTCATCAAATACCTTTCCAGATATATTTAGCCATCCTAATTTATTCAATAACACAGCAATTGAGCTTCTGTTTTAAATCTTCCAGGACTCTCAAGCAAACCCTAAATATTGTCATGTCGGACTGAATTTAAACTAGTGGTTTTCCTATTGCTTGTGTTTCCCAGTAAACTTTAATAAGGATAGTATAGTATGCCTGCATCCTGAAGAAGGAATTGGAAAACTATTTGATTCTTGTTTTCTCCATCTTCTACCCCTGCAGAAAGCAGACTTTGACAGCAGATGCATACTTTATAGTACTGGGGAACTTGCAAGTTTCTTTCTGTAGAAGTTGCCAATTGCAACAAATTATGTTCAGTTTTATGAGCAGTGGCCGCTGGAGACTGAACTAAATTGGATTTGCACTCAAATCCCACAGCCCATGCCTTCTTAGGAGCAGCTGCTGCTTGGATGATGGTAGGATTTAAATATGTTTATTTATGATATGCTAGAAATCTACTTCTGTAAACAAAAGTAGTTTCATTTGGAAGAGGAAAAACAAGATGCCAAGAAGAAAAGCCACAGGGACTGATGGTTGCTGCTGGGGTATCCGCATTTTCTAAATAATTGTATTATTAATTTAATAAAGCTTCACAAAATTCTGTCAGTATTGCAAGCTGATGTTCAGATTGTATGAATTGATTAAGCTGGTGATCAATAGCAACCCATGTCTTTTCAACTAAATAAAAAATTCAGGTAGGTATCCTGCAGAAAATTGAACACTTAGAAAGCAGGGAAGTAGTGCTGAATCAAAAGTTGTTACCTTTTTTCACTGCTGTTTGGCTAAAATTCAGGGATTGTTTCTGTTTGGATGAAAAGCTCCAGCATTGTTTGATGTAAATTTGTAGATTTGCAAAGAAAGTGGAAGGTCTTCTTTGCTTGAACACAGAGGATGCAGTTTCTTTCAGCTCCAGGGATCTTTCAAGCACTCTTAGTAAAGACAAATCTTCAGAACCTTTTGCTTTTGAACCTCAGAAACTTTGGCAAATTTCTGTTGGACTTACCTAAGTAAACCCTGATTTTGCAGAGGCATTGACTGAAGCCATGTGGGGTGATTTTCAACAGAGTGGCAAAAGACATATTCTTGATAAAAAAGCTCAGCCCTGAAAAATATCATGGTCTTTTTGCAGAGTCAGAGGCTAATGGAACTTCTGTAAGAAAGGATAACAGCTTTAAACATTTAAATAAGTTTTCTTTTCCTGGATGGGTTCTTAGCTGAAATATTCTGGCATTTCTCCATAAAAGTGTGATCTCAGGCAAACATCTGGACTGAAAAATTTTTTGCTCATTTAGTTTTGCAAGCTTAAAAAAAATTAGTAAACAAGGTGTTACAGTGAAAGGTCCCTGACAACATTAGTAATGGGTGGTGCCAACCAATGTGCGTGAGGGTCAATTATAATTCTATAATGTATGCATACAGGAACAAAGCTCAGTGGCAGACTCCCAGATGGAATAATCACATGATTTGTAGGAACTCTTGAGCAAGCCAAATGGGAAGCCTTGCTCTTTGAATAAGTCAAATTGAGAGCTTTTACCACTACGTGCAGTGTTTGCTGGTGAAGAGTTTCTCTGTAGCCTGCTGTGTACACTGTGCCTACAGGACTTTCTAAATCACTCATTCACTGCTGTTAAGAAGATGACAGGCTTTATATCCTAAAGGAGGATTTTTTTTTTTCCTCATATTACTGACCTTGGAGATATAAATGTACGTTAAGTAAAGCTATGGCAACTTAGGGAATCCTGTTCTTTTCATGATTCATGGTTTTCTTTGGTAACATTGTCTGTGTAACTGGTTCTCAGAACCACATAATCACAGAATAGGCTGAGTCGGAAGGGACTCATAAGGATTAGCATGCTCTTAGCCCTGGACAGGACATCCCCAAGAGTCACACCATGTGCCTGAGAGCATTGTCCAAATGCTTCTTGAACTCTGTCAGGCTTGGTGCTGTGACCACTTCCCTGGGGAGCCTGTTCCAGAGCCCAGCCACCCTCTGGGCAAAGAACCTTTTTCTAATATCCAATCTAAACCTCCTCTGACACAACTTCAGGCCATTCCCTTGGGTCCTGTCACTGGTCACCACAGAGAAGAGATCAGTGTCTGCCGTCCTCTTCCTCTCACACGGAAGTTGTAACTGCCATGAGGTATCCCCTCACTCTCTTCTTCTGCAGGATGAACATATTTCCAGGTCTCTCACAGTTTTTTCTCCTTTGTTGTCAGCCTGGCTATAAAATCGAACAAGTTCTACTTCATGATCAAACCTCTGTCTATCACAAAGCTATTTATCACTTCATTTGAATATAAATTTTGCTTTGAGAGTTGTGACAAGGGATTAGGAACAACTTCACTTCCTGTGCAACCTCTCTTGTCTGAAAGAAAGAGGTGAGATGAGAAGAGAAAAAAGAAGCCTTCTGCATGACTTCAACTAAATTGTTACTTGTTCTGTAGCTGTTTTGATCAAATGGTCTTGGTACAGTACATGGGACTCCATTACTTGGGGCAGTGGTAAGTTTTTAGTCTCTTGTCTTAAAAGCTGTTCAGGAAGGCTGAATACATAATAGTCTCTTCTAAATTTGCATGGGCTTTTTAATAGAAAATGACCCGATGTAACCAAGGTGAAGGCTTTGCAATATAGCTTCATCAGAAAACCAATTTAGGAAAGATAACTTACTGAAGTTCAGTTTAAACTCCATAATTTTCTTTGCTCAACATAAAAATTAAGCAATCACCTCTTAACAACAAAGTCCATTTTACAATAGCAAACTCTGATTTTGCAAGATACTGTTTCCTATAAAACAGGCCTGTAGAACCTGATGATTCTCTGCTGAAGCTATATCTGTAAGATACGTTACTCTGACATTCTCTTCTCCCAAAAGAGGCGTCCCAACTTCATTCAGCAAAACCTTGTTTTTATATGTATATATACACATATAAAATTTTTCAGTTTCTACTGAAGACTTGCTTATATGGTGATCTCACAGAAAGTAAGTCATGGCAATTTTAGGAAATGCTGTGTGCATACCTACATTGCAGCACATTTTTTCCCTCGTGCCTATGATTATACTGTTTCCTTGTTAATTTTTCCACCTATTTAAGAAATTCATGTCAGTTAGATTTCCGGTATACAGGATTGGAGACTGAAATTTGTAATTACTTGTTTGAGATCCTGAATATCTCTCTCTATCTATCTATCTATCTATCTATCTCTAAACAGAAACACAGCAAATGGTGATAAACCTAAACTGAAAAGTGATGATTGAATTTCTTTTCAAGGCATGATAGTAGCAAACAAGATGCTTGAGTCTAAATCCGGGAATTATCTCAGATTTACTGTGTGACCTTGGACAGGTCAACAGGGCCCTGAATTAACAGAAAGGGCTGTAGGCCTTCCTTTTGGCAGTAATGCCATCCTGAGCAGCAGTGGGATTACTCAAACATGTGCTTAAGGGTTTTGCTCAACAATGCCCTTAATCTCTCTGTGCATTAGTTCCTTGCCCACACCAGCATGTACAGATAACATCTTCCCGGCCAGCCCCACCCTCTGATTTCGGTTTCCAATTTTTTATGGCCTGGATTAGTTTGTGTTATGCCTTTTTGAGTATAACACTATAATCCAACATGAACAAGGGAGAGTGCTGAATTCTGCACCTGGGATGAGGCAACCTTGGATGTATGGACAGACTGGGCAATGAGATGCTGGAAAGCAGTGCCAGGGAAAGGGACCTGGGTCAATGGCAAGTTGAACATGAGCCAGCAGTGCCCCGGCAGCCAGGAGGGCCAAGCATGTCCTGGGGGGCATCAGGCACAGCATCACCAGCCAGGCAAGGGAGGGGACTGTCCTGCTCTGCTCTGCACTGGGGCAGCCTCAGCTCGAGTGCTGGGGGCAGTTTTGGGCACCACAATGTAAGAAAGACATTAAACTCTTAGAGAGTGTCCAAAGGAGGGCAACAAAGATAGTGAAAGGCCTTGCGAGGAAGTCTCGTGAGGAGCAGCTGAGGGCATTTTGTCCAGCCTGGAGAAGAGGAGACTGAGGAGAGACCTCATTGCAATTACAACTTCCTTTTGAGGGGAAGAGGAGGGGCAGCCACTGATCTCTTCTCTGTGGTGAGTGGTGACAGGACCCAAGAGAATGGCCTGAAGGGGAGATTTAGGCTGGATATTAGAAAAAGGTTCTTTGCCCAGAGGGTGGCTGGGCACTGGAACAGGCTCCCCAGGGCAGTGGTCACAGCACCAGTCCTCTCAGAGTTGAAGAATGTAGCGGGTTCAGTTCGAAATGGGGCAGAAACACCAATTAAGTATAGTGGTTTTTGTTCCCAGTTCTTGCCTTCTGTGAGAATTAGGAGAAATGCAAAGTAGGCTCTATAACTTTAAATAATATGAGGAAGTTTATTACTAACAGAATTAAAAATAAAAATAAATAATAAGAAATTAAAGCAAAACCCCCTTTTCTTCCAGAACCTCCTCTTTTTACCCAACTTGCACAAAGGATAACAAACCATGCTTTTGGTCAGCATTATAGTTCTTAAAAGTCTCTCCACTCTTTAAGGAAAAAAGGTTTTCTTTTGCTTCACGTGGTTTACAAACTGCTCGAAGGGCAACAGACCTGCCCAGAAATTCTGCTGCTGTGAAAAAC
>VZRQ01007371.1:15384-76091 GCA_013397975.1 Machaerirhynchus nigripectus | reverse complement strand
GCTGCTGTGTGGACTCCCCTTCCCCCTCCCNTCCGGTCTGGGGAGCCTGTGGAGTGGCCCAGCCAGGCCTGCGGGGTGGCCCCGGCTAGTCTGAACCATGAGGAAGGCCAAACCATTTTGCCTGCTGTGAGGAGTAGGACCCGCGCCAGAGGGTCAAGAGGTGTTTTTCTTCCATCTGCCCTGCTCCAGGCTGCTGTGTGGACTCCCCTTCCCCCTCCCGGAGACTGGGGGGACCATTTGCCAGTCCGTGTGTTTTTTCCTTCTCCAGGCATTTGTTATATTTTGAGTTTTTTTCTGTTCTGCCCTGTTTTGTTCTGTGTTAATAAACAGTTTGGGTTTTTTTCCACTTTTCACCTGCTATTATCTATTTGTTCCATTGGTGGAGGAAAAGGGGAGGCCCTTTCCCTTTGGAGGAGGCACTCATTCTGGAGCGTTTCCTCCTAAAATTTTCTCTCCAAAACCTGATGGCACTCAGGAAGATCTGTTCAATTATCTTGCTGGGTACCAAGGTCAGGCTGACAGGCCTGGAATTTCCCTGATACTCCTTATGGCCCTTCTTGTGGATGGGCATCCCACTGGCCAGCTTCCAGTCATCTGGGACCTCCCTAGTGAGCCAGGACTGATGGTAAATGATGGAGAGTGGCTTTGCAAGCTCATCTGCCAGCTCCCTCATCACCCTAGGATGGATTCCATCTGGTCCCATAGATTTATGAGCATCTAAGTGGCTCAGCAGGTCTCTGACTGCTTCCTCCTGGATAACAGGGGGGCTATTCTGCTCCTTGACACCATCTACCAGCCCAGGAGGACAGCTGTCCTGAGGACAACCTGTCTTTCTGTTGAAAACTGAGGCAAAGAAGGTGTTAAGTACCTCTGCCTTTTCCTCATCTTTAGTTACTAAATTCCCTCCCACATCTAATAGAGAATGAAGGTTGTCCTTACCCTTCCTTCTGTCATTAACGTATTTATAAAAATATTTTTTATTGTCCTTCACAGAAGTTGCCAATTTGAGTTCTAACTGGGCTTTTGCCTAATTTTTTTTCTATATGCCCTAGCAACCCCCTTAAACATTTCCTGAAATACCTGACCCTCCTTCCAAAGGTGATACACCCTCTTTTTTTTCCTTAGTTCCTTCGAAAGCTCCTTGCCCATCCAGGCTGGTCATTTTCCTCATCGACTCATCTTTCGGCACACAGGGACAGTCTGTTCCTGTGTCTTCAAGATCTCTGTTTTGAAGCACGCCCATCCTTCCTGTATTCCTTTGTTCTTAAGGGCTGCTTCCCAAGGAACTCTCCAAATGAGTCTTCTCAACAGGCCAAAGTCTGCCCTCTGGAAGTTCACTGTGTAAGTTTTATTGATGCCCCTCCTTGTTTCACCAAATATTGAAAACTCTATCATTTCATGATCACTGTGCCCCAGACGGCCTCCAACAAACACATCTCTCACCAGCCCTTCTTTGTTTGCAAACAGCCGGTCTGGTGTAGTCCCTGCCCTGGTAGGCTCGCTCACCAGCTGTGACAAGAGGTTGTCCTCCACACAGTCGAAGAACCTCCTAGACTGCCTCTTCTCTGCTGTGTTGAGTTCCCAGCAGACGTCTGGTAGGTTAAAGTCACCTACAAGAACAAGGGCTGGTGATCTTGAAACATCCTCCAGCTACTTGTAGAATAAGTTATCCACCTCTTCTTCCTGGCTGGGTGGTCTATAACAGACGCCCACCAGGATGTCAGCCTTCTTAGCCTTCCCCGATTCTTACCCATAGGCACTCGACTTTGTCATCATTAGTTTCAATTTCCATGGCATCAAGAGCCTTCCTAATATAAAGAGCTACCCCTCCACCTCTTCTCCCTCTCCTGTCTCTTCTGAAGAACTTGTAGCCATCCAGTGCAGCACTCCAGTTATGTGAGTAGTCCTACCACGTTTCCGTGATGGTGACTACGTCACAGCTTTGCTGCTGCACCACGGCTTCCAGCTCCTCTTGTTTGTTACCCATGCTGCATGCATTAGTGTACATGCACTTCGGCTGGGCTGCTGACTTCACCCTGACTCTGGCTTACCACCCTTGGGCTTGTTTCTGGAGAGCCTAGTTGCATTCCCTCTCCCCTTCAAACCTAGTTTAAAGCCCTCTCAATGAGTTCCGCCAATTCGTGGGCTGGAATCCTTTTGCCCTTAACAGATAGATGGAGCCCGTCTGGCTCCAGCAGGCCAGGTGCTGTGAAAGTTGCCCCGTGATCAGAGAAGCCGAAATTCATACCCCCACAAGCCCGCAGCAGTGAAGTTGAAAGAGAGCCTGGAGTCTCACTGTAGCCCTTACCAGGGGACAGTGGGTGTCATGGGAGGCAGAGGTGCACCCGTGCTGTTCTGTGCTGGTTATGGAGCAAGGTCTATGAAGTCAAAGACCAAATTTTTCCAACTACTACCACAAGCCATGTGCCAGCCTTGGTACAAATGTGTGTCTGTGGGCTGGTACAATTCAATACTTGAAGTAGTTTGAGCAAATAGGAAACTTTCTGACTTGAGTGAGACAGTGATCTTTTCAAACTTGCATAAATATTGTGGGCTTTATAAACAATAATTCAACTATGCAGATTTTGAAATGAAAATGTTCTATAAATTGGAAATAATGGGACAAGTAAGAGGTATCAGAATATTTGTAACAGCTATCTCAAATTTGGCATTAGTATCTTGAAAACAAGTATTTGGGACTACTGTTTATAAATAGCCAGGATCGGAAAAATGTGTCTAAATGGTTTGGCATCCTCAGAAAAACATTCATACTTCAGTAATCACTCTCAGACACAGAAGAGTCAATATACAATTACATTTTCTCACTATCTCTGACATTCATCCATTGGAAGAAAACAGCCTCCCACACACATCCAATGTCTGCTCTGAACTGTAAAAGGCTCATTTGTCTGCACCACAGACCTGTATTTATGCTTCTCTGACAATACTGGAAATAACTTGTATTCTCTGGGAGCTGGAGGATGATTAGGAGCAATGTTTAACTGGTGGGAAGAGCAAGGCAGGCTCAGGCGAAACATCCTGTATAGGGTAATGCGTATGAGGTCTCTGGAAGAACTTGAAATACAATATATCTGCCTTCACTCACAGATTTCTGTGGCGTTTAAAACATTACAGACTAACGCGACTGACAGTTAAAATAATAATTTGCAGGTGACCATTCTCAAGTACTGCATCACTCTGACTGGTTAGAAATTTAACAAATTTCTATCGTATTAGCCCCTGACCTCTCCAAGGCTTCCAGACTCACTCTTCTATTTCCAATTTGCTACTTCAAATTTCTACTGAAAGCAGATTTTTATTATGAATGTGGATTTTTATTATGAATGCACAATTCTGGGTATTGAGAACAGCCTTTAAAATGTTTCCTCCTATATGAATTTCATGGAAAATATTTCTGACTATACTTCCTGAAAAAAGATATATCACTTTCAGAAAAAAAAAAAAAAAGGGCAAGCAAATCAGAATTAAATGTACTGAGTGGAATAAATTATTGACTGTCTGAAAGGGATTGAGAATAAAACTTAGGGGATGGATGGTGTACAGGAGAGCAGTTTCTGGTTGGAAGTACTTTTTTCCTATCTGTTCAAGTTTTGGTACCACTGAAGTGCCCTTCAGACTAAACAGAGCAGGATCAACACACAGTTCCCTGTTAAATAGTCTTTTCTTTAAGTTTGCTGGCTGAACAGCAGAAAAGCCATCACAAGATGAGTAGCTGGCCTGTTAATCACAGCATCACTGGAGTGTGTATATTGCGAGATGTTAATAATCTGCCATTTTTCATGATGCTAAATCAAAACCTTCTGCATGTAGAGCTTATCTGAAAAGTGAGTCTCTGAAGGAAAGCATAATGTCAGTGTTTCATATTTATTCTCTTTCACTGGTTCCCAGGCAAAAACCTATTGAATTACAAAAAAATGACATTGTGTTTTAACTGTGAGTTTCACATGACCCTAGGAATCAATCCCCAGAGTTCTGGCATTATGGATTAATCAATATGACAAGGACTGTGGCAGAAGCATTGGTAATTCTGATAATCACGTGTTGTGGTTTATGAATAGTACTCCACAATTCTGTGCCCTTACCGAGTGTCTCCAAAGCATGTGGCTCTTCCCCTACCCCCTCCAACTGGAGGCACAAAAGGCAAAGATCATGGGCTGAGGTAAGAACAATTTACTTTAAACAGCAAAGAGGTAAGAAAATTAACAGTAAAAGCAACAACATTAATAACAAAGGGAAAATAAATTATTCTCACGGACAAACATTCCCAGTAATAGGCAGTACCAGACAGCTCCTTCCACCATGTTTTCTTGACCACAAGGAACCCTTTCTCCATGGAAGGGAGTCCCTTCCCCTCACCTTCTGGAATGTCATGAGGTGGTATAGAATTACCTCTGTGTCCTAGCTGTGCTCCCTCCCACCTACTGCAAAAATGAACCCCTTGGTCTTGGCTGGAACCAGGACATCATGCTAAAAAGAAAAGAGCCCAGGTTGGTTTTCTTCAGCCAGCCTGGCTTGGCAGAGAAGATCGCAGGAAGAGCTCATTTGCTTTTTTTAATAAATAAAGCATTTATAGCAGGGGTGAGTATATATATATGTAATCTTCTATCTATTTGCAAATTGTTTGCAGTTTATGGGGGTTTTTTGGTAGGTTTTTTTTTCATTTGCTTTTCAGGAAAAAATCATTGTGAAGTAATTTGTGAAATAATTTAACCAATTCTTGGGGCCTTGACATAATACTAGAGTAAGTTTTTTGCACAGAAAATTCCTTTGCACCTAGTTAAGATGCCCTTTTTGCATATGTGCAATTTGATATAAAATGCTTCAGAGGAGCAGCTGAGGTGATCCTGATCCAGAAAAGCAGAGGAGTATGTGTCTGACAGAGCTGGTGCTGGTAATTTTTACACTGACTTAACCTGGAGCTGAAATGAGTCATTCTGTTGACCAAAGGTCTACAAGAAAAATTTATAATGCTATTTGCAGCTGAGGGAATGTTATCACATTGTATGGAAAACAGGTAAGTGGGTATTAGACAGACTGGAGTCCTGTCAATGCTGTGTAATGTACTGGATAATAATTTGAAGCCTCTTTTCAACAGATGACCACACCTTGCTACACTTTTGAAGCATTAACTTGTTTCAAAAACGTGATTAGGTGAAAACCAGGAAATAAACTCTCCAACCAATTTGTTAGGTTAGAAGGCCGACATTACTTTATTCAGTGCCCTGACGTGGGGAATCGCTCCACAAAAATGCACACCCAACAGCCTAATAGACCAGGGTATATTCATGAAACTGATACATATTCACTAAGTTTCTATTACATTTTCTGAATATATTCATACATGCTAATTATTTCCATGGACTTATTTGAATATGAGTAGGGGTCTTTTGAGATTCTTTGGTGGTCATCTGAGGACATCCCATTTCCCAAATTTCCCTTTTATGGTTCCACGTCTGCTAATGAACCTTCTCTCCTGGAGAGTATCTCGAATATGTGGTCAGGTCATGATGCACTTCTCTTATCATTCTTTGCTCCGGCACTATGCCTTTGTTCTCAAAATTAAGACATCTACATATTAATCATTGATACAGGTATATAAGGAAGCACTAGCTTGCACAAGACTATTAGTCACAGATCTGAAAATGACTAGGTATATTTCTTTCCAGTTGTCAAGATCAGTGGAAGATGTCACTAAAATCTTTCTTTCAAATGTTTTGTGTATTGAATGAATGAAAAGGTTTTAGAATTACAATAGTTCTGAAAAGCATATAATAGAATTCTCCCCTTAATCAGAAAAAGTCTGCAATGTTTTGACAGTCCCTGTAGTTGAAACTTATTGCAGAATTTTAATACAGCGTCACTTGTGACACTGAAATGCAAAAGAGTTGTGCTGTCGTGATCCTGTGGCTGACACAGGCATAGTTCAGTGAGTTTACTGGAAACATCTTGTCCGTAGGAGGACATTTAATCAGATCCAATGGAGAACACTGGAAACTATTAAGTATGATTTAGGTTGGACCAGGTAAGTGCTTTTGAAGGGAATGTCATATTTGTCCTTATTGCTGTGCTGTGGTCTGTATCTCAGAGCACCCCTTGTATGCCCCTGCAACAAATGGGCCATCTGTACCAGGCTGTAGCTCAGCTGAGTTAATTTCCTAAAATATAAACATTGTGGACGGCAGTCCTTTCATCAGCCTGGTATCTCTTAGCATGCAGATATAGACTTAGTTATATATAGTTACATATAACTTAGTTATATGTAAATATAGTTATAGGCCGAGGGGAGTGACATGGTTCCACAAGATATTGTGATGCATAGGAAAGAAATCCATGCCAGATTACTTCTGCAGACTATGCCTTTTATAAGAAAAAAAGTGTTGTCTATACTTGTCTGACACAAAAAGTGATGTTTCTGCTTTCGCTGAAATGAAACACAAGTATCAACATCCTATACCAGTGGAAAATACAAAATAACTTCTTTTTAAAAGCGAAATTGTTTGGAGTTAGAGTTCCTGATAAAATACGATTATTGCATATTTAAAACAAACATTAAAAACCCCAAACAAAACCCCCAATGAATAAGAATTTACTACGGGAGGGAAGCTTTGATTTATGGGAGGGGGTATTTTGGGGGCTTTTTTGGATTTCTTTTGGGGGGGGCTGTTTGTTTGGATTTAGTTTTCTTTTTGGGGAGGAGTTTTTAAAGTGGGGTTTTTTAAACATTAATATGCTTAATGTAAAAAAAATCGACAGCTTTAATTAATCTAAATAAAAATAAGGAGTAGATATACACTTTAAATAGTAAATGAAACCAATTGCTTATTTTAAGATTGATTAAACAGTTAAAGTGTGTAAAAGCTTCTCTAGGAGTTCTGCATCTGCTTAACCTAGAAGAATTAAGGGAATTAACTTAATGAAGGAGTCCTTAATCACCAATGCAAGGAGTCTATATTAATCATAAGGCAACTGCTTTAGGCTTTAAATCCCTACTTGATGATGCTTTGATCCACAGTAAATGTTGATGTAGATACTCACTGTCCAATCCTGAGAAAAATATTAAGTAGCTCATTGTATAATAGCAAAGCTGTAATACTGCAGGGTTGCCTGTGAGCAAATGGCTTTAAAAGGGTGTTGCATTTAAGGAAGAAAATATCAAAGGGATACCCACCATAACAGACCCCTTTTCTCCTTCATATCATCTCTGAACACCCCATAACAGAAATTACCTTACTAGTGGGACTGGGATTCCATAAAATAACTTGAAAGGTTTCATCAAATGAGTGGCCCAGGGAGCTGAGGTTGTTTAGCCTGTAGAAAAAGAAGCTCAGGGGGAATCTTACCATTCTATACAACTCCCTGAAAGGACATTGTAAACAGGTAGGGGTCTTTTCTACTAGCTAACAAAGCAATAAGGCAAGAGGAAATGGCTACAAGTTGCTCCAGGTGAGGTCTAGATGTTATTAAAAATTTCTTCCTGGAAAGGGTGGTCAGGCATTAGAACAGGCTGCCCAGGGATGTGGTAGAATCATTATCTCTGGAACCATTCTAAAAACCTGTAGATGTGCTGCTTATGGACATGGTTTAGTTGTGGGTCTGGCAGTTTTGGGTTAATGGTTGGACTTGATGGTCTTAGCAGTCTTTTCCAACTTTAATGATTGTATGATTATATCATGTTTAGAAACGGAGTTTATTGTATTTACCATACTGCTGTGTGTATTCATTAGTTTCACTTAGTTGAAATAATAATCCCTATTCTTGCCTTCTTGTATTTGGACAAGCAGATTTATTTACAGATCTTACATTTTCAAGTTGTTTGTAAAGGTCCATAGCAGGTTCAGTTTGAAACTGGGTGGAAACACCAGTTAGGTGTAGTGGTTTTGATCAGATCTTTTACCTTCTGTGAGATAAGGATTAGGAGGAAGGCAAAGCAGGCTCTAAACTTTATAAAGAAGTTTATTAACAGAACTACAAGTAAAAAGGAGTAATAAGGGTCAGAATAAACCTTGAGAACACTTCTTCTCCCCCCATCCTCTTTCCTCCTCCCACTTACAACGTATGGTGGGAGACACAAAACTTGGGGTTTTTTCAGTCAGTTTACTACCTCTATAATAGTCTTTCTCCAGTTCACTTAGGGAGAGGAGTCTCTCTTGCCCTGCTATAGAGATTTCTCCACAAGAAACAGTTCTCTCGTGGCTTCAGTGTCAAAACAAACAGCTGCCCAGAGTGGTTCTCTGCTCAACTGAAAGTCCGTTTCCTCAATTTACAGTTTTCCCCACAACTGTTTTCGAGGGTTCAATCTTTGCTTTTGAACAGCTCATCCTTTAAATGGTATCCCATTAGCTAAGGTTCTCTTCATCTATCTCTGGGATCATCTGCATCTCTAGGAACAGAGGTCTTCTGCGGGAGCAAACGTCTTCATCACACATCTCTTTGTTCAAGCTTCTCATTAGATCACAATTATTTCAACATTTACTTCTTTCAACACAGATACCGGTGCTCATGGCTGGAGTTTGAACACTCCACCCCTCTTCCCCCCCCCAATGCTTTCCTCATGAAATTACAAGGGGTACTCTGATGTATCATAGTCCATCACCATAGCTTTACAAAAGAATTTCAGCTTCTAGGTTTGAAGCATCTCCTCGGTCTTCTCTCTCTGGGCTTCAGCTCTTCCTTTTTCACTGACTTTGGTGTCTCTATCATGGTGTCTTTTTTACGTGCCTTTGCCTTTCCCTTTCCTCTGACACTGGGAGAGGACTGATGTCTGCAGGTTTCATCTGTTCTGAAGAATCTTACAGCGCTGAAGGGGTTAATCTTACCCGAGCCTTGCAGCTGGAGCTTAACTCTGGCTGTTGATCACCCGATCTCTGCCAAATGGCGGCCGGAGCTCATCTTGGTGTAAAGTTTCATTTCGCCAGCCGCATCGGAGGGAGGGAGGGAGGCCGCCCGCCCGAGCCGAGCCGAGCCGAGCCGAGCCGAGCCGAGCCGAGCCGCGGGCCGGCCCGCACGAAGCAGACGCGCATTAGAACTTGCCAAGCCGCGCTCTGGGGGGCAGCCCACGCGGAGCCGCGGGCCGCGGCCCAGCCCTGCTGGGTCGCACCGGCAAGGCCCGGCCGGCCCAGCTGCTGCCGCGTGGACACCCCAGTTACTTTTCCCGAACCCTGGAAGTAAGAGAGAGCTTCCCGGCGTTGTTCGTGCTTAAATGTGGTTTACAGGGGCATGGCAAGCTTCCTAAGTGGCTTAACAAAGTTGTCAATATTCAAATTAACCAATTGATTGGTTCTGTCAGGTCTGGAGGAAGTTAGAACAGCCCCTTGCAAAAATATCACTTCCGTGGTTGATGTAGTTTTCCTTAGAGAAAACCCAAGCTGTGCTAAACCACGACAAGGTCTAATTTGCTGTTGTAGATTGTCTGCAATTCTTGCCACATCTCATGTTTTCCTGGTGAGTCCAGGCTTTCTATGTTTTGTGCCCAAACAGCAATTACCCTGAGAGTGAAGGAGCTACTATTACAGAAGACATTACAGTAGCACACCTGTCATCTCATTCCAAAGAGGCATCTCAGACATCCAGTTCTTTATTTTACCAATCAAGATGACAAAATGCAAAATGTAAAACGTTTGAAACAATCTCTCTGGCTGAAATAAAGTCCATCAGTTAATGGAAATACCAAGCTTAGGAAATGGTGAGGTAGCTCAGCAAAGGGCTTCTCTTAGAGAAGATGTCATGTGACTTTGCCGGGAGGAGCAGATCAGATGGGATTCAAGCAGTGAAGAAAATCAGCTTAGTATATATTTAGAAAGCTATGAGTGAACTTCAGAACAGAGATGCTGTCCTGCGCAGCACCTGCGTAGCAGTTAAAATCCTTTTTATTTAAGCAACTAAATCTGGATTATGCTTCTCATTTCTGAGAAGCATGTCTCAAAATTTTTCTATCATTACTAACTTCACAGCATGTAAGCTGCTTTTTCTTTCATGCTGCCAGCTCTGAAGTTCTGCTTCTAAAGTATCATCTTTTTCATCAAAATGGTAGAAACAGTTGTGGGGGAAAAGCCTCTGTAAGGCAAAACTACTTTTTAAAATTGCAACATATTAAATTAAATTAATTTAAATTAATTTTTAGGAATTAAAAATGTACTAAGTAATTGGCATAAGATAAAAGATGACGAAAAAAGACTTAATCTAAATATGCAGCATAGAACTAGTGGCCTTTGCATACAAAACTTTAGACATTTTCAAACATTTCATAAGGATCAAGAGAACAGTGAGAGTTGACATATCTGTGAAGAATTTTCATAATAAATTGAAGAATGTACTTCTGCTCAGAAGGACTTTCTTCTTTTCTCATTAGAGGAATTTGCTTCTTTCTTATTAAAATTCCTTTGAGTTTCAAAATCCCACACGGTCCTGGAAAAAATATTTGTCCTTGTCACCACTGGCAGACGTAGTTCCTGTGGTAAGAAGATTAATTTTTATTCAGGGAACTGGAGTATTAAAGACATCTGGGATAATCCAAAGAAGGCATTAACTAGACTACTTAAATTCTTACTAATACAAGTATTGATTACCTGCTTTGCTAAACATGCTAGTAAAAGGAAGCCTGTGAGTTAGACATGTACTATTACATGTTTAGTACCTTTACTCCTGTGTCTTACTGAGATACAGCAGACTTGAGTATTTGCTATTTTGAGTTGTTATTTGTAGGATGGCACAGAACCACCAGGAGGTTCCTTAAAGGAAAGATGTTATGGATCTTTAAAATTGAAATTCCTGTGAAATAAAGCAACTGTGACTAGATCTATACCATTTTCTTCCCTGTTTTGGTCTTTGGGGAAGTCAACCAGAGAATGAGCTAATAGCAAAATCAAAAAAATAATTCCTCTGACAGATTCCAGGCTGGAGATAAATATCTCTGCATACATTCACAGGCACATAGTTTACAGTTGTCCCAAGACTCTGAATTCCTCTCTTGTTTCCAGAGATGTGAAACAGATGTAAGTGGAGGATTTTCTTCCAGTCTTTATTGCTGGCCTGCTGGGCAACTCTATGGAAACCACAACTGTGTTTATCCTCTTCTTCTATACAATTATAGAATGGTTTGGCTTGAAAGGGGCCTTAAAAACCATCTAGTTCTAACCCCCCACCCATAAACAGGGACACCTTCCACCAGACCAAGTTGCTCAATGCTTATCCAACCTGGCCTTGAACACTTCCCAGGACAGGGCATCCAAAACTTCTCTGAGCAGCCTGTGCCAGTATCACTGACAATCATGGGACTCTTTCTTTCTTCACATTGTACCCTGTGCATAATGATGTGTCTGAGCAAAACTCGTGCAGGATTCCTGTGAATAACAAGATGCTTCAAGAAGTGTGAATGCAATCCAAAGCATGGAGATGGTAGAGGAGGCTTTCTTGGGAGTCCTGAGGTTAGCATCACTGAGATTTTGGAGTTGAGGTTAAACATTTATAAGGAAGTCTGTAATGTATTCATGAATTTTTCAGCCAGTGAATTGTACTGGAGAGAAGACAGCAGGAATATGAAGAGAAAATGGATCTTTACAGGTGTTAGGTCAGTGCTATGTAAACACTTCAGTGATGTATCGAAGAATCCTTCACTTTTCATAGTCTAACTTGTTAAAAAAAAAAAAATAAACTTGCTCATAAAGCTCTCTGTTTCAGCTGTTTGAGCCTGAGCATATACCACCAGAAACTTACAGTGATTTACTTGACATAGTTAAATTTCATGGTAAGTGCATTTTCTTTGGTTTTAGAAATAAAACCCTTCTATTCCCTTGCAAGAATGTAAAAATACGCTGAAAAGTTCGATTTTCTTGCTTTTATATCAGATTGACTAAAGGTAGAGGGGCTCTGACACTGTTTCAGAAGAGGTGAGGAATTTTTCATATTAATACTGTAGGTGGGAAATGTGGGAGAATACATGCCAGAGCTCAGCCCCTGCCTACCCCCACATGGCAAGGTATTTTCAAGTTATGTCTGAATCCCTTCCAGCTGACTTCAATGGCAAAACTTCATTTGGCTTGAGGTGGGTGAAGGATGAGCTCAACAATACCAAGTGCAGTTGAGAATGATAAATGCAGAAATGAAGTCTTGTTACATGGTACAAAATTACTTCTTGTGGATTTTCAAAATCAGCAGGGGTGAAAATGGTAGTTACTGCTGCAGGTTGTATGTTTCTCCTTGTTTTGGTAAAATTGCCTCTATTTGTCAAGTCATTAGTAGAGTAACCATTTATCCCACAAAGTGCACAAAAAGAAGTCCATGTAGCAGACCCTCAAAAGGGTGTTACGGTGAATACATTTTTGATGAGCTATCAGGCATGATAAAAGCCGTGGACATCTGTAGAAAGCAGATCAAACACACACCTTTCGGTCACCATAGAGGACCTTACCGATGACAGAAGCCGCTGGTTTGAGGTGATTTAATTTTGGGGAACTTAAGGTGTTTGGAAACTGGCTTGGGTTAGAGGAAACTGATAATTAGGCTCTTGCTTTTATCCTGGGAGACAGGGACTCAGTACTGAGAACAGCACTGGACACAAGCTTTTGGCTGGAACTTTTTTCCTGAAGTTTCAACTTACGGCAAAAAAAAATTAATTATGGTAGGGTTGTCTTCAATGATTTTTTTAAAATTGGAAAGCAGAAATTTAATATATATAAAATACTTTTTAAAGTATTTGAGACTTAAAATAGGCGTTTTTAATGTGGAAGAGATGCTGAAAACCCACTGAAGTGTATTATTTCCATGTATATAAAAGATATCCATATTTGTCACTATATTGAATCTTGGAATTCAAAAGTATTTCCAGTATCCAGATTATTTGTATGATGTGGAAGACTCAAGAAATCTTTATCAACTTGAGACTTAGGGGAACAGTTTAAGTGATATCACTAATGTGGTAGATATGAAGACAAATTACTACTTTTACAGTTCTGTGACTACAGGTTTAGGAGGGGGGGATTTGGAAAAGAAAAAAGTAAGTCCAATTGAAGAAGCATGTTTGACTAGATATTGTTTCCCTATGAAAATTTAGTTCAGAAAATTTGGGTTGGAAGTTGAAATTGCATTTACTTACTTTTTCTGATTCCTGTTTTTATTAGATGAGAAGGTTTTTATTTCAGTTAAATGTAATGAAACCTTGTAGTGCCCAGCGATATAGAACAGGAATATTGTTTGAAAGGCCACTGCCATGGAAGTATGTGATAACTCTGTGTACTTACAGGTTTGGATGCAGAAATAATTCCTTTGAAAAGAGCAGGCTGAAGAGAAGAAAAATAGGTAATGTTGCAAAGCATCCCAAAGACTGAGAAGCCGTGGTGCTTTCTGCCCCAGGGATATCTGCAAGAACTGGTGGATGCAGAAATCAGGTCCCTGCTGAACTTCTACGTGTCCCTGTCTGTGAAGTCTATGTGTGGGGTGAGCCTGTTACCTGCTAGTAGCAGAACATACTTGAGTCTCTCAGTTGTAACAACTTGGTGAATTCAGGGTGATCTAATAATAATTGGTTCTAAACTGAATCTCATACAAATCAACATCTGAACAAAAAGTGGATTTGAAACAACATTCAGTGCATTCCACACAAGGACAATTTTCAGCAAAAAACAGGAGTTACCTGCTCCAGTCCCCATGTTCCCAGATAAGGTGTCTGATAGCAGGTGACTGGTATGAAAAGCTACTTAGTTAGAAGTTTTTATGGATATGTAGTCATCTATGAAAGTTTCTTTTACCCTTACACATCAAGTGTGATAAGTATGTTTTTACCTGTACCCAGGTAAATGTCCAAAAATAGAATCATAGAATGGCCTGGGTTGGGCGGGAACTTTAAAGGTCTCTTAGACTAACCCCTGTCGCGGTGGTCCTGGATGGTGAAACACCACGACCTTCCCAAAAGCGCCTCCAAGGAAGCCTCTCGGTGCAGCCAGCACATTTGCACACACACATATGCACACACCGGATAGCTGGTGAAACAGTCCAACGAGGAATGAGCAGGAAAGGCCTTCACATGGGGTTATACAGGAGAGATTTTAATGCATCCACACTCGTGCCAGGTCCCAGACAAATCCGGGCAGCACAAAAAGGGTTCGATTGAGAAACTCCGAGGGTGTTCAGGTAACAAGGGGTGTAGTGACCAACGGAGCCAGCCAGGGAGGCAGAACTGGGGTACATTAACATAACAGAACAGAGCATTCTGGGGGAAGCTTAAAGGAACCTAGGACTTATTCCACTATAGGACTCCTTTTGTTCCTTGTCCAGCAGGCCCACCGGCCTCCACAAACCCCCCCTGCCATGACCAGGGACATCTTCACCTCCAACCTGACCTTGAATGTTTCCAGGGAAGGAGCATGTACCACCTCTCTGGGCCACCTGTGTCAGTATTTTACCTCCCTTTTTGTAAAATTTTTCTTTCTCATATCTAGTCTGAAACTCTTTTAGTTTAAAACCATTGCCACTTGTCATATTGCTACAGGCCCTACTAAATGATGCTTTCCCCAAAGTTGAGTGAAAACTGATACCGATGTCAGTGGGAGAGGAGCTATACTAACATGATGATTTCTGATACTGTACTGAAAGTGTGGGACCTGATGTGTTCTCCATTCATATAGGCAAATTTTCCTCCTAAAGTCATCTCATATAACATAGAAACACCCAAAGCTAAAACTTAAAGTGGAAGGTACATCTCATGACAGCTGAACACAACCTTGTTAAGGCTGCTCAGGGACTGGTCAGTCTGGCCAGTCTTGTTGGTTTCCATTCACAGCATCTGCCTTAGTGTAGGAGGTGGTGAGGAAATACAAGAGAATAATCAGGATTATAAAGGAAATGTGGAACCATTATTTTTTGTCCAATTAAATTTCCTTCGTGACAGTCCCTTGGAGGATGCTATTTAGGCTTTTCATTGGTGTTGTAAATATTCCAAAAAATACCATGTTGTGCAGAGATTAATTCTGAGGACTTGTCAGCTAAGACATACTGAGTGAGATTAGTGAATTTCTTCCAATTTTGCATAATTTCCAGATTTTTGGACATAAACAAATTTGATTTTGAAATTGAGATTCTGAATTTAGTTTTTATCTGGGAAGTTTATAATTACACATGCCAATAACTTCTTGAAGCTACATCAAATCATTTGGCAGAGTTACACAATGCAATAGCCCATGGCATTGTCTGTCACCTGCAAAGTGGATTTTTGTTACTTTTCTTCGTTTTTCTGGGTTAAGCAAATATTGGTGGGAATTGTGCCAAGAAAACATTTTTTAACAAAAATATAGTGTGAGTTTGTTGTACATTTTTCTTAGTTTTTAACCTTTTGGAAGAAAGTCCCATCAGAAAATATTTTTAAAAACTACTATGGCAGTTTTCAGTTTTGATTTCAGTACTGTCATAATGAAACACAGAGACCTAAATGAAATTATGCCAAAATGACAAGATTGATCTGTAGCACATTCAAGATTGATCTGTGGCATTCTTTTGCTATACTATCATGTTGAATATTATTCCTGAAATTCAAACTTCCAAGATAAAACAACCTGGTAATGCAAAGAAAATTCCAGGTTATATTTCTTTAGACATTTTGGTGGTAGAAGGGAAAACTGAAGTTCATGTACTGATTTTCCAAGGCTTAGAGGGAGATATGAATTAATGCTTACTTAGCCATTTACTATTTCTCTGCAGTAATTGAGCTGGTGTTTCAACAGAATGTTGCTGATCTTGAAACAAAAAATTATTTTATTAATTTTTTTTTTTTTTTTAATCAGAAGCATCCTCAAGTGACCCTGTGTAGTAAATACAGATAAGTGGGGTCTACCGCCAGATCTGGTCTTTGAATCCTTTTTCAGTGTTATACTCATAGCCTAGATCTGGACAACTGTTTCTTTTTCATAAAGGCATTTTTCTAGGTATGACCTAAGGAAGGAGAGGTCAACAAAGCTTGTAGGTATATTGTGGTATTGCCTTCCAAAAAATCAGGATTCAATCAGAAGTTTAGGAATGATTTTTTTGGTTTTAGGAAAAATAAATTAGGGAAAAATGAGTTTTGCATTTGCCACATACAGGTATTTTAGAAAAAAAACACATTAAATTTTTAGGAAAAAAATCTACTAGTTCAAGGAAATATTTTATTGAACTCCAAAATTTTATTAATTCTGTTTGGCTGTTACAAACAAAATTGGTTTTTTCTGAACTAAAGCCAGATCTGAATTTTCATCACAAAAATGCTGAAGTGCTAAAAATTCTGCATCATGAATGGAGTATAGTTTGTTCTTTAAAGATACACAGTCAGCTGAGTTAAATCCCACACAAGATCAAAAATGCTGCAAACCTGAATCGGCATACTTCAGTGAAAAATTGCATTCAGCTTTAATTTTCATCAAGTGTAGCAGTGAGTTATGCATATGCTGTTATGTATAAATTCCAAGTATAAAGTAGTGTCCTGAATGGGATTTAAATTCTGATGAGAGAAACAGGGAAGACAAAGAAGAGATAATACAAGACAGGTTTTCAGCCCGTATGTTAGCAAAATTAGGTGCATTAGATATATTTTTGATAGATTCAACCCCTCTATCTAGATGATTCCTGCAATTCTCAGGACTTTTTCAATAGCTTTGTAATATTTCGAGAATTTCATGTAAAAGAAACTGGTATTTGCCTGTTATGTGACGCAGTATGTATGATTCTGTGCATCAGTTACTGAAATAAGTGGTTTGATTTCAGAAGTGTTCAGCATCTTTTGCACGGGTCATAAGACGTTCCCAGGCATATTGGAAGTGCACAAAGAGAAATATTATTAATTGAGAAAAGTAGAATATTTCAGTCTTCACAGAAATAAAAATCCTTAATAAAAACCAGTTATGACTCCTTATGTTTATGTGTTCATTTTAATTTTTCATTCCAAATGGTTTTGGCAGGTTTGAAACTATTGTATGAAAAATTATCATTTACTTCCGGGCGAGGAAAAAACGTGATTTGAAATCCAAAGGTACTGTGACCTCACCACAGAGGCATTAATGTGTCTGGAGCTCCTCCTCAAATATCTTTGAGATCTCGGTGGTTCTGGAGACACTACTTCCCTCATCAGCAATGGAGCAATATTTCTTTGTTATTTTGGCAAATACATGTGCGTCTCGTGCAGTCTTTTTTTTGAAATAGAGTATTTTATTTCTGTTAGTAATCAGGTGCTGGTGTATCAGATGCTATAAAGCCAAGGTGGTAGATTCACTGGAGTGTATCTGTCTACAAGAGTGAGTGCTGAGTTGCATTAGAGAACATGGCAGCACTTCTATTTCCTTTTTAAAATTTGTATATTTATGTTATAACACTCTGGATTGTATGAATCTCAACACCCATTATTAGAATTCTGCTTAGCCTGTTTGCTCACTCAGCGGGCTTCTTTCCTGGCATTACACCCTAATGCAAGGAAACAGAAAAAATAACAATGTATTTTCAATGCATTTTACTCACAGCCTTCAGAGATGCTAAATCCAATGGCTGGAATCAAGCCAGAAAGTTTTGATTTTGGGCAAATATTTGCAGTTTTGCAACTGCATTTCCTTTTCTATAGGGTCTTGTTGGTTTTCCTGGAGTTATATTTAGTAAGTGATTGCAGATGGCTTTTAGACAGTGGACAGAGAAAATGAAAACTTTTATGTAGAATTACATTAAGACTTTCAAGGTGTAAATACACTTATTTAAGAGACTTGCACCATGAAAAGATTTATTGCATTAACAGTGCAATTCTGATTAAAATACATTATTCACTTGTTCCCCGTTTGCTCATATTCACTTACTGTCCATTGTCTTTTTAAAAAAAAATATTTATTTTAAAACTTTTGAAACAGAATCTTTGTTACTGTTCTAGAGCTATGGTGAAGTTATGACATTGTCACATCCTGCCACTCCTAAACACTAACACATGACTTATTTTTTCTGATTTATTTAAAAATTTGGTATTTCTCATTGCTGGTGTGGTATTTAAGTCCTTTTAAGATGGTCTCTGTGAGATATCCAAATTATTTTGGTCTTAGCTGTGTTTCTTTTCTCATGGACTGAAACTTTGCTTGGAGTAAGATTCATGATTTTTTTTTTTTTTCTTTATGGAAAACTTGTATTGGTTAATTTTGTTTCGAATTGGAAGGGTAAATGGAGGAAAAAAGCCCCAAAAATACTACTTCCCTCATCAGGGAGTGAAGGGGATGGAGCATACAGTATGGTGGTAACTGACTCAGTGTATTGGTGTGAGTGAGGTTTCACTTGCCTCTGAGTGAGGTTTCATTTGCCTCTATGTGAAATCTCTGCAATATTTATTGCCATACTATATAGAGCCATGGAAGCATCAGGATACAAATGAAAAGTTGTTCTTCATGTAGGTAACAGGGTAATATCTCTACTGTGCATCAGGTCATGTGAAATTTGTGCTGCACATGCCAAAAATATCTCTTCATAAAGTGAATAAATTCCAAAACAGTGTGGTCTTTTTTTACGGGACAGACACATAGTGGTGATCAACATGCACAGAACAGATTTCACTGGAAAAAATCAACCGCAGACTGTTGGGTTAGAAGTGGAAAAAGTGCAAGGCCATCAAAATATTATGCTTATTGTTTTAGGCAAGGCTCTTAGACAGAGTGACTCCAAGGACACATGGACCTGTATTTCTCTGGGTCCCAGGTGCCACTGCATCTGGGATGATGAACAATGTACAGTGAGGACAAAGGAGCCAAAACCCTGTGTCTGTTTCTTTTAATGATGGCACGTAACTTGGAACTCATTAACATTTTTACTGCTTGAGTTAAGTAAGCAAACTGCTTACTTATCCCTTCATATTTAGATTGATGAAACAGTCCTCTTAAACAGCAGTGAATGAAGGAATAAACAGAATATAAGAAAGGGAAACAGATGGTTCACGGATATCTTTTGTAAAGCTGCAGAGGCAGTATAAGAGACAGCAGAGAGCTAATCAGTGCCACAAAAGCTGTGCCGATATGATCTGCTCATCTCTTATCAGAAGGGGATAAGAAAGGGGATTATTGATACTGCTTTTCTTGGGTTTGAGATTCTGAAATGTTTACTCCCGGTGCTGTGGAATCCCAGTACCGTATCATCAGTTTCATGTTTCTGAAGGAGCAGTCAGACAGAGAGGAAACAATCTTGTCCTTGTCCTTTGCTGACAGTTAAATGGGAAAAATCACCTCCTTAACAGGAAGTTTCCACCTTTAATATATAGTTTTCACCTGTCTGGAGTTTTGTTTATTTGGGGTTCTTTTGTATTTTTAAATTTTGTTCCTCTTTTTTTAAAGGTGTGTCATTATGTCCCACAGGACAAAACCAAGAGGGCAGGACAGAATTTTGCTTTGTGCCAGGAGGAATGATTCCCTGGCTCTGTTGCAGTTTTGGTGTAGCAACCCTACTAGAATGAGTCCATATGAATCCAACTGCTACAAGAGTTGTTGTTTTGTCCTTGAAAATACTGATTGGACCAAAAACTCTTTCCACTTGTGTCTGAATTTATTACCTTCATTCTTCTTTGTTTTTGTTTGCAAACACAACAGTGAAAAAGAAGACATGCCCCATATGTTTTTTCTCCTTAAAAGAAATAGGATATAAGATGCCATAGCCATTTCCTCAGACATTGAGCTACAAAGCATGTTCATAAAATTGTTATGATTTCTGCTGTTACATTAGCTCAGCTCTCTCAAAATCAAAATTTCAAGTATAAAGTCATATTCTTTCTTGTTATTTTCTCATTTGTACACGTATGTTTATTCCATAAGGATCTTGCTTTTATTGTGTTTTATGTGAATCTAAAGTTTTAGAATCTTTAGTTGCTGTGGCATTCTCCCTGTGACTGTTGATAGAGCTTTAAATTAAACTGAAGGTTTTTTGTAGATGATTCTGACATTTATATTTTTGCTTCTTACAGCCCATTAAGTGTGGGAATGAAAGCTGCAGCTCACAAATATATTTACAACCGTATAAATGAGGATGTGCAATAAAGTGCAGGGCTTAGAAAACATAAGTAACAAATATTACTTATACCTTGACAAAGCAAAAAAGCACGATTAAGCATAATTGTATGTGACTTTATGATTAAGCATAATTGTATGTGAATTGTATGTGTATGAGAGGAATGTTTGCACAGTCAGAATTACAACACATCATTTAAGCAGTTTTTCTAGAGGGAGCTGCAAGTACAAACCTTGAAAACAATTTGACTTACTGGTGTTTAGCTTTTTTCCCCTCCTTTATGAATTTAGAAAAATAGTGACTGTAATAATTGTTGGTTTTAATGCAGACTCAGAAATCATCATCCTTACCTGTGTTATCACAGAGCTTATTTTGTTTGAAAGACTAAATTTAAAAAATATTTCCTCTTGGGGTTCCTGATGTGGCCTTTTCTCATCAGGGAAGCAATTCATCTTACTGATATGCAAGTGAAGTTCATGGCTAATTTGGTTTTCATACTAAGGCCATTTCTGCTTGTATTGGTGCTAGAGGGAAGTCTGACAATTAAATTCACCTTAACTTTTCTCAGAGAGCTATCCTACTTGTGTGTATGACTATGTATTAAAAACCAAATTAAGTTATGCAATAAGTACAATTTGGGGGGAGACTTTTTAATGATTTTGCATTAGGAGTATTGGTCATGCTGTAGACGCATTCACATAAGGTACAGGAGATAGGAAAAGAATGTCTTGGTAACTTAAGAAGAAAAATCTTTGAGGCATAACTCAGCATTTTGTAGGATTGCAACGGGGTAGGAATTTCCTGCAATTTTCTTCTCAAAGGAGTAAAATTGCAGTCCCAGGTTCTTGTGTCAGTACCTCCAAAGAAACACAGTGGAAATTGCCAAGTACAGAATTCTCCGAGGAATGGGATGTCCAAAAGGTGATTGAATTTTTCCTCTCTAGGTTAATGAAAAAATGAATAATTTTCCACATCTTGTTTGGGATGGAACTAGATTATGCCTTTTATTTTATTCATAAGGAAAGCCTAGAAGATGATGTTTTCTGAAATGCTTAAGCTGACCAGTATTTTTGGTAAAGATATTAGATGGTTTGCGAACAAATTTCTCAGGAAGGCTTTGATCCCAGCTGCAAGCTCTGGAACACCTATTTTTGGTGTTCCTGGGAGATTCTCTGGAATTCTAGAAGCCTGAAGGAAAAAAATAATGAAAAGAAAAATTAATTTTTAACCTTACATACCCCGAAAGGCCTTGTCAGTGATCTTTAGTTTGCTGTTGGAAGAGAACATGTTTGTATTCAGGAGTATTTCTGCAGCTACTTATGGCCATAGAGTCCATAGACATGGAGAAAAATGGATTTGTGAGTCATGAGAAGTGAGAAATCAGCTGATGGCTCCAAACTGTCATTAAATAGTGTGTACGGGCATAAGATTTTTGTTTTGAATTG
Organism: Machaerirhynchus nigripectus; assembly: GCA_013397975.1. Classification (NCBI taxonomy): domain Eukaryota; kingdom Metazoa; phylum Chordata; class Aves; order Passeriformes; family Dicruridae; genus Machaerirhynchus; species Machaerirhynchus nigripectus. The sequence goes on along the minus strand of VZRQ01007371.1, from coordinate 54,651 downwards.
TGTATTTATTTGCATATTTATTTATTAATTTCCCTATATTTGTCAGCTCTTAAATTTTCATGATGACTTTTACAAAATAAGACACTGTAACAGCATTTAGTTATGTCACTCTGCAGGCATATTTCAGGATTCTGACAACAATTGTGATTTTTTATATTTCAGCAGTAGAGAATAGCACAACCCTAATAAAGCAAGGGACTGTCTTATGCTGTTTGGAGTCTCCCTCTACCTTCCACTGAACTAACTTGGATAGGACAGAAACACAATTCTCATTTTGGTTTGATGCCAAGCTACAATTCAAAGCCAGAGATTTGGGATAAAATTTATTCCAAGAAGACAGTGGATTAAAAAGTTCTGAAGAAAACTGATAAGCCCAAGGCAGAAAAAAGTGGCTTAGCCAATGAACATTATAAGGAGATTTATTTCAAAAAATAACCGTCTGGTAATAATTATATGCAGTTTAGAGCCCTACAAACCTTGATCAAAATCCATCACTGGGCTCTGACTCCCATTACTCAGCAATACATCGTGAGCTGTTTCTGATGCTAGAGTTTAACAATTTCTTATTAACAAGTGCTGTAGTGGTATTGCAGTAAGTGCTAACTGGAAATCCACCTCTTTAACTGGTTGAACTGCTCCCATTTTCAGGCAGAATATATGTAGATGCTGAGCTTTGTGCAATGCTGTATGGGCAGAGTGGCTGGCTTTAATGCTGTGCTGTGTCCCCAGAAGCTGCAAAAGATTTAATTTTATCTGGAATTATTTTTGCCTGATGAAGTGCTTGGTGATGTGGATGTACAGAATGCACATCATCTATCTGATTGAGACTTACTTGAAGGTGAAGCTGTGTGTTCAGATTAACTGAAATTTCTGAGATACAAGTGTGTGCTATGTTTGTTACCAGTAGAATTCTGAACAAGGACCAAGTCAGAGGGTGACTGTTTCTCTCACCTTTAATTGAGAAGGCTGCGAGTTTGGGTGTTCACAGCAGGGGAAGAAGAATCTGCCAAAGAAATCTCTTCAGTGGGTGATAAAGCTGCAAGCACAAATTAGCCCACAGATGACTAAGCCCGGAGTTTTTTTTCTGTCAGCCCCTGTGCTTGCATCCACGCTTGCATTGCCAGCGGCTTCCTGCAGTTCATCACAGTGGATCTGTATGGGAGCATGATTGAAAAGATCATGCTCCCATGCAGATGGAAGATGATTTCTTAAGGAAAGTGCTGATGTGCTTGAAAGACTGCTAAGTGTTTGCCAGCCCTTCCCTCTCCCAGTATGTGAATCCCTGGCTCTGTTTTCACAGGGGAGGTTGAAATTTGTGCGACTGCTAGTCTGCAGGATGCCACCTTTCTGTGTGAAAAACAGCTCATGTTATACACAGTAGCTTATAAAAAAAACTCCAAACAAACAACCAGAAAGGCTAATCGAAAAGAAGTAAGACAAGGGAAAATAATAATCTAAAGCTCTTTTCCATCTGTTCTTTCTGCTGCCTTCCATGGCCTGGCTTGGCACAATAAAGCGTGCATTTAAAACAGGTGCATCCCAGGTAACTTTGAAAAGCATTGCCTTCAGAGACAATTTTTTCTACATTCTCACTATCTTTCTGCTTATTTCTGTATTTGTCATTCTTCACAGTTTTTTGAAGAGCATTGCAAGAATTCCTCTACCTGCTTTTTCTCACCTCAAACTTCTAATCTGTACTTGCAACATCCTATTTAATTGCAGTGAAACAATGCTGACAACCAGTCAGTGCAGTGTCACATTCAGGGCCATATTATTGAAAGGCAATTTGCATATACAAATCATAGAATGATTTGGGTTGGAAGAGAAGGATAAGTTGCACTAGAGAGAGCTTTTCATTAGTTGGTTACTGGAACTAGACTCTGATGTTAGGTGTTAACTTGTCTAGTAAGATCACTAAATTGAGATAAATATATTGTTAGTAAGACCTCTCATGTCAGCATATGTCAGTATGGGAAAATAAGTATTCTTTTAAAGTTAACAGTCTATTCCCAACCCATAAAAATGTTACAGTACATAGCTGTGATAAAGTGTTTTCATGATCTGGGAGTGAAGAACAGCAGGAGCCTTATTTTGCATTGTAAAAAACCAAACATATCAAGCTAATGCTCTACTGAGGGTGGAAAAAACTTCATTCTGCATGTACCTGCTATTTAGCAATAGAGAGCATTTAAAAAAAAATTTGGGATATATGAAATATCATCAGTCAGCTTGCTAAATAGAGCATTTCTGTAACACTTCCAGGGTGCTTCTTCAGCTTTACAAAGAAGAAAAGTAAGCCAGTACATATTTATGGTCTATATTTCATTCATGGATAAGACAAAATGTCAAGTAATTGGTTAAGGATCAGTGTTAAAGTGAAATTACTCTCAACAGATATAAACTCAGACATCACTAAAAGGACCAGGAAAAGCAATTTGCATTTAAAAAATACAGTAAAAAGAGAAGCAGTGGGAAACAGATACTGAACTAAATTTCACTCTCCCATCAAAAAAAATGTTGAATTCAGAACTTTTAGCCTTTAGTTCCTACTCTTGGATACCATATAATGCTTGTTTATTTGTTCTCAATAACAAAGTCTACCAAATCCCGCTCTGTCCACCCCAAAACCCAGAACAAAAAGCCATACCAATTTTGCGGGTAATTTCTTTTTCCTTTGTAAAGATTACTTTTTTTTTAGTAGTCCTATTCACTCCTACATTTCACAAGGCACATGGTCAAGATGCTACTTTAAAATACCGTCTTTTGCGGTATTCATACATCCCAACCCTTCACAGGTTGCAATAAGATTTCTTTTTTTGCACAGACATTAACCCCAGGGGCATCCCGGGAATTAAAGAACAAAACATTTGACAGAAAAAAGAAAGTAAAAGATACAAAAATTAGCTCTATTTCCTGAAGAGGTACATAGCAAGGAAGAGAAGAAATAATGATGATATATTAATAAGCAAGTGAAACCAGAGACATAGTAAACAAAGAAATGGTATTTTGAATTTGTCTTGGTTTAAGACAAATTAGGAGGAAATGTCCTGAGATGAATGTCCTCTGACAGAAGGCAGGTTTCAGCAGCCCCTCCCCCACCAGGTTCAGAAAGAAATTTCTTGGAGGAAAAGTGAAAAAAAAATCTGTTTATTTAACAAGCAGTGTGCATGTAGGCACGAGGAAGAAAAGAAGATGGATAATGTTAAATAATAAAACCTCTTGCTGTGGAGAAGACCTGGTAAATTCAGAGTCCTGTCTGTAGGTGTGGCTCTGCTCTCTCCGGAGCTGGGGTGGGGTGTGGGCTCCTCCGCGCCGCATTGTGGGGCCTCCCGGTGATGGTGTTCCGGACCAGAGCTCCAACAGAAGAAGAAGCCACAGTCCCAGGAAAAGTTCTTGCGTCAGCTAGCAGGCTAGCTTAAAAGCAAAGAATTTTAACTCTCTGTCTCCTGAGAAAAGGAGCCGAGAGCTGGTTTAAAGAACACGAAGGTGCTTTCTTGGCTCTGCAGCAGTGAGACCACGGGGGAGTCTGTGAGTCCTTGAACACAAAACCACACTGAAGAATTCTCTCGGCTTCCCCCGCTTTCTCTCAAACCCAGCTTAAACGCACAGAAAGGCACAGGATTCATGTCTGGCATAGATCAGGCGACAGGGGATACATCATAAAGTCGTGCCTAGACAGAATGTTACGGGATAAAAGCTTACTGTGTTTACAAGTTATTTCAGCTTAGGAACAATTAAGATAAAGTGTACCTTGTCACTGAGGAGGACAAATTAATAACTTGGTCATTCAAACACATAGCATTGGAAATAGAGCAAAGTGAAATCTCAACTTATGGAATCGATCTTTATTTTATAATGCTGCTATTATCATGTAAGAAATTTCTAGGGGATAACAGTGCCCAGAGGAAAAAAGTGGGGTACATGAAAATGATTGAAGCATTACGTTTTTTTTCTGACTGCAGATTCGCTTTGGGAATGGCTGAAATCAAGGGTTTAACTTCTGAATTATTGCTCAAGTTATACTCAAATGGGAAGATTTTCATCAGTGGACTTGGGGGTGGAGGGCTCTGTATGGAAACTGTGGAGTCTGAGTGTAATAAATAGAATCTTTTCTCATTAAGAGTAAATATTACTGTTTCTTCCACAGCAGTGCCTTGTGCTTGCAGCAAACAAAAGCTGACACTTTTTGAGTATTTCTTTTAGTACATCAGCTATAATGCAGACTCTTGTGCACAGTAGTTTGTGACTCTTCCAAGACAGCTCCAGCTGATTTTAGCAACAATCTTCTTTTCTCTTCAGGAAGAAAATGGGATAAAACAAGCAAATCACTTTAAAAAATCCAGTTGATGGTTGTTCTCTTAACCAACAATAAATTGTCATTCATCCAAAGCTTAAGAACCACTGAGTAATTTGATACAATCCTGAGAATGCAATGGGGATGTAAAGTGTGAAAGATGATCTACTGTATGAAACATTATTTTTTAAAGGAACATGACTGTGTTTTGAGTATTTGTCACAACTTGGGTTTGGCTACAAATTCTCATTGTTTCATCAGGTTTATCCCATGCAATGAATCACAAACAGACGAGTGAATACTGAGCAGTGCAAGGCAATTGAGAGGTACAGGTTGTCTGAAGTGGCACTTTAAAACCAGTTTACTGCACTGAAATACTGAGTCAAGGAAAAAAGGCTGAGACATGAAATAACAAAGAAAACACACGATTAACCTTAAAATTGACAGTTCTTCATTGTGTTTCATATTTTACAGGTGTTCTGGGTTAGTGGGAATTGTCGACCACCCATTTTCCGTATAAGGGCATGTCCATATTTCCCATATCTGTAAAGTGATGACTCTGTATTGTAGATATTTATCTCATATATAAAAATAAATACATAAATATATATACAATGTTTTTTATCTACTTACGAGATTTGAAGGAAAGATTATCCAGAGCTGCATGCACTCTGAGATTTTTTCAAACCTTGTATTCATATAATAATCATTCCCCTATGAAGTGATTTGTCTGATTAAAGATCACTTCTATCACAAGTGCTTTATATTCTACTTGAGCTTCAGAGTTTCAGTCAAGCACTTGAAAACTCATGGATTATTGCTTTGAGCACCAGTAAGGAAACAAGTAATACCATCATTAAATCTCATGGTACTTAGTTGCCTCTCATATTGTCAATAAGCAGTATTTTAGTTCTTCATTTAAATTAGCCACTTAAAAAGAGATTACCTCTCCTACGGCTTCTCCTAAGTACATGAACATTCAAGGGAGAGTGTGCTTTAAATATCCCATTTTGTAAATGGTCATTAGCAATAATCACTGAAAGATTATTGATTTCTTTGCAGTCAGGAATAGTAGAGAGTGCTGTATAATTACAAGTGGCTTTCAGAAGTGGAATTGTGTTTAATTTGATGTTTGAGAGAGTGACTGTATAGTTGCATCTTAGACATCTAATGCATGGTTTTGTATGGAAGACTGAGTACGTAGGGCTGAGTTGGAATTGAAATACCTGTTTGAAAGACCAGAGGTGCCAAACTCCTATCATGACAAAGGCCTTGGGTATTTTGAGCAACCTGGTCTAGTGAAGACTATCCCTGACCATTGCAGGTAGGATTAGAACTAGATGAATTTTAAGGTCCCTTCCAACCCAAACCATTCTATCACTCCTGAGGAAGCATTGAAAAGGGGAAACTTCTTAAGTAATCTCCCAGCAGGCAACTAACATAATCTCCATTAATTTGATGGTTCAGATGTATTTTCTGACATGTTTAGTAATAGTTGGATGGACATCTATGCCAGTACTCTGTTGGTCTGTTGAACAGTTGTCATAGCCCCCCCTGGGACATAATGAATTTTAGACCGGTACCGGGTTATCCGTATTTCCTACTAATAGCTGTTTTCTGCCTCACCTCCCCTTTCTCTCTAGAAAAGCCACACTGCCAGTTAAAGGCACTTAATGAAGCTGTGTGTTGAGTCAAAGAACTATGACTGAACACAAGTGGCATTTGCCAGTATTAGGAAAGTATTCCATTTGTTTGGACCTGACTCTTCTGACTGCTGATACTGATAGAACTCATCATCCCCCATTTACTGCTTCAAACTCAAATGAATCATAACCAAAGCCACAAAGGAGTAATTCTTAGATGGGAAGGCAGCTAGAGGAATGCAAATGTGAAGGAAATATGCAAGAGTGGACTATGTTATTTCACAAAGCAAACACACTGAGATGTTTCTCAAAGTACATATGGTCCCACACTTTGATGAACACATGCTATTATGTAGCTCTGAGATAAAAGCGTATCTGTAAGCCTAGCTCTGTGGGTGCAATATTTCTTCTGCAGCTAAAACCATTACAGTCTTGTTATACAGATCTAGTCAAGTCCATCTGAATATGAGTATTTTAAAATTGAGCTTCTAGGCAAAGGAGCTCTGCCTAAATTACCTGTTGCTAATAGAAACAGCTAAGGGTAATGGAAAAAATGGAAATCCTGCATTAAATTTCTCTTTTCCTGATTTTTTTGGTCCTTTTCTAGTTTTAGTTCTGAATTCGAACCAGGCAGGTGAAATAGAAATAAGACATTGCTTGATGCTTGAATTGTGTGTCTGACAGTTCCATTTAAAGTCTGCAGGGCATGTTGTTACACCATGACTTCACATCACAACTGATAGGTAAAAACTGTACTTCAGTTCCTCACAAGTGTTTCTGGAGAAGGATAAATAGTGTATAGCACGTGCTTTGATACCCTCAAGAAGCTGCTGTGTAAGTGCAAAAAAAACTCAGTTGAAATATTTTCTGGACAAAACTCTACTTCCTTATGCATTAAACTCAGTTTCTAATTTGTAAATACTCATATTTTTTCTTTTACTTTTTTTTTCCTGGGCCTGGATTGGCGTTATACCCTCATAAAAAATTATGTATAACTCTACGGTTCAATTTCTTGTGTTTATTGCATTTTTCTTGTGGACATGATAGTGAAAATAGAAGCTTTTGATTTTGGGGTTTCAATTAGTCTGACCACATTAGGAATTTTTAAAGTTGATGCAAGTATTTTGTTATCCTTGCCTATGTATAAATACTTTATTTAACTAAAAATGACTACACTGGGCTTTAGTCTTCAAGGGGTTTTCAGTGTCTGCAATCCAAAACCTATATATCTTTGTTGGATCAGAATTTTATCGTGTATAAAACTTCATAGCATGTCAGGAACAAGATGAAAGTACTGAAGTAGGTGAAGCATCAATTGTTGCTTTAGAGAGAAAATCAAATTCTTTTTGCAGGAAAACTCTTCCAAATATTTGTTTTCGCCATATCAGGCAATTGTCCATGTCATGATCCTGATTTAGGCCATTGTCTCAGAAGAGTCAATAGATAAAATTTAGCTCTTCATTTCATTGACATGCCTAACCTTAATAGAAGAAAGCCCCTCATTTCTATTATGAAGAAAAAAAGCAAACTAGTTTTGTGGTGGAATTCTAGTCATTGAAGTGTTGTAGAAGATGTAAAATGGTACATGGATCCAGAACCCTTTTTGCCTTTTGGTGGTTCTGCTCAGCAGCTTCCGATAATGATTTGGCATTAAGCAGAATGAGCTCTTATGTAGAGTGGCCAAAAGGAATTCGAACACTTAAAATTCACAGATGGCCCCAGCAGAATCCACACTTAGCAGCTATTATAGGTGGGAATTTGGCCCACGTATTGAAAACAGATAAATCTGGGAAGACATAATGAAAATTAATATCTTAGTATTTTGCTGTATAATTTAGCTCTTGTATTCTTCTCAGTACTTAACCAGTGAGTGCTAGTGTAAATTTAAATGCCCTTTATATTCCTATAGGGGAATAGTTGCAGAGTAAAAGCAGTGAGAAGAAAATATCAGGAAGTGCTTCAACAAGTAATCACACTCATTATGTTCTCAGTCTGTGGAGGAGATAACATTGGATTCTTGCTTGCATGGAAAGGCCAAAAGAGCTGCACTTGGATAGCTGGCCTCTGAAAAGAGTGGAAGGATGAAGGTCTCTAGGATGGACTAGCTCTCCAGTCATACAGCCATGAGTAATGCAGTCCAACATTTGTAGTCCTTTGGTAAGAAACTACCTCACTTAAAACTTTTAAAGAAGATGTAAATAGAATGTACTTTTACAAAACAATCAAGTTGTTATGGCAGCTTGGACTTTATCAACACAAAAATTATTGTTTTATTAAACAATACCCTATTGAATCAGCAGAAATGTAATTTGGTTAAGAGTACGTAACTAATTAATGAGTGCCCAATGACTACTGTGTAAATTAGTAAAATTGCCAATCCTTCAGCGTTCTTTCTCTGCTTAGTTTTTGATATGAAACATGCTCCCTTCTGGATGCAAAGCACACCAGTTTTAGTCCTTACTATAGGGCTGATAGTAAAGACCATTATCCCACTTCTTTGTAAGTGAAAGAGAGAAGCCATTACAGTTGTGGTCAACTCAAGTGATCAGATTTGGGAGTGAAAGGACTGTGCTTATTCCTGCCTGGCTGAGAGATTTAAAAGTTTGACTGCTGGTTTTTTCCCTCCAGTTTTGTTTTTAGGTAAAAATTCTTTCTTTGATAAACCAGCTAGTGATACTAGATATCTAGATAAACAATGCTAATTAAAAATTGCCTGTAGTCTACCCATAAATCACACTATGGGAAATCATAAATAAAACTTTGGTAGGAGCCCAGGTTTCTCCTGGAGAAAAAATGTTCCCAGGTGCTTTGCTTGTGTCCAGCAGAAGCAACCTCACTCAGGACTTGTCACCCAGAGCAATTCATCCACCTGAAAGCTGGTATGTGCAAGTTGAAGCTCTGCAAGTCAGACATGTGATGTTAATATAAATTCATACAACATGCTTTGTGGAACACACTAAAATGGACTACAGCAAAGAAAATGAACCAAGAGACTTGCTTCTGTGTGAGCTTCCAAGAGCTGCAATGCTGATATAAGGTTATTATGTCCATGTAGTTCTTTCTGCTTAAAAAGGGATGAAATTTCCTGTTCACGCTGCATAAAGATAGAATAAGAGCCTGACGCTTGGTTAGTCAGAAGGGGGACAGATTTTCCAAAAGAAAGCAAATGTGGCTGAGTCATCCCCTCTGGGAGCGGAAGGATTAGTGAGGCAGAAGCAAAGGATAAAGCGAGGAATAATGTGTAAGGCTAAAGAAGACCATTGCTATGTTTCATTTCCATGATCTTGTGTCTTCAGCAGAAGATTAAAAAGTTATTAATGAAATTTTTAGTTGGTTCAAACTTTTAAGAAGAGGGAAATCCAAATCCATAGTTATACTTCTTATACATAGGCCCTAAGGTGATGGAGATGGGAGCTTTGGTCTGCTTTTGACCTCTAATCTTAGACGTTACAAATCAGAATATCCTTGCTCATGGATTTTTTTAATATACTATGCTAGAAACAGAATATAATCATTAAGACATTAGTTGCTTTCCTGATATCTGCAACTCAGATGCAGACGCATTCAATCTTTTTAAAAGGATTCAACAAAATCAAGAGTTGAGAATATTTTCTAGACCATTTCTAGGTATTATTTTGGATATGTAACATTTTTTTGAACTCTTGCTCAAACTTTGGTTTCCAATTGTACAGGAGGTATAAAAATTATGTCTTTCCAGCTTTTCTTTTATTTTGGAGTTTATTCCCTAGTCAGAAATTAAGTTATTTTCAAAGTTTAATTTTTTTGAGGTTTCAAGAGTCCACACTAACAGCATAAAAATAATATTAATTAAAATTCAGCACTAACTCACAGAGCACTGAATTATATAACATGATCATAAAAACATTAATTGAAAAGTGTTTTTTCCAAATAATTTCCCTGAATTCTAGCACCACATGTATCACAAGGAGCAGGCAGCTGTTGGATTTGAATGACAGTACCTTTGCTGGAGAAGGCAAACACCTAGTCCTACTGTTGATGCTGCAGATGATCATCTGCCCAGGGAGGTAAAGGTGTCTCGGTTTCAGACAAATTAGGAGGAAACATCCCGAGATGAATGTGTCCTCTAATGGAAGGCAGGTTTCAGCAGCCGCTCCCCCATAGGTTTGAAAGGAATTTCTTGGAAGAAAGTGAAAAAAGACCCTATTTATTTAACAAGCAGAGTGCACACAGGCACAAGGAAGAAAAAATGAATAATGTTAGATAATAAAACCTCTCGCTGTGGAGAAGACCTGGAAGAATCAGAGTCCTTCTCTGTAGGTGTGGCTCTGCTCTCCCCAGAGCTGGGGTGCAGCGTGGACCCCTCTGGGCCACAGTGTGGGGCCTCCCAGTGATGGTGTTCCGGACCAGAGCAAAGCTGAACAGTTACAGAAGAAGAATGACGCGGTCCGAGCAGTAGCCCGAGTCCTGCCCGCGCGTCAACACCTCGGTTGCCGCCGGGGAACTGCCTGAGGGCACCACACGGGAGCAGGTGTTGGCAGGTGCGCGAGGAGGAGGCAAAGAAGGCGAGGGAGACCTTTCCTCTGGTAATCCAATCTGCACTTTATTCCCCAGGGGGAACAGGGAGTGAGACCGAAGGGAGCCAGGTAGGAAAAGGCTGGGCTGAGGGTCCAGGAGGGCGTATTTAAGGTACAGGGAGAGGGGGAGGAGACAGGACATGGAACCAATGGAAATAGGGATAGGAGGCGGGACAGAGGAAGGATTAAGGGTACATCAACCAATTACAAAACTTGGGGGTGTCAACCAATACAACCAACCAATGGGGCGTCGAATAACTTGGAAAATTCCAGAAAACATGAATATTAAACAGGGGCATTGAATAAACAAATAAAAATTAACATAGAACGGGGAGGGAACAAAGTAGGTATAGGGGCGGGCCCGAGGCGTGATCAACATGTGGACTCCCACAGAAGAAGAAGCCACAGTCCCAGGAAAACTTCTTGCCTCAGCTAATAAATGAGAAGCTAGCTAAAAAGCAAAGGAATGCAACTCTCTTCCCTGCTGCAGAGCCAAGAGCTGGGGAGAGAGCAAGCAAGTTATCTGTGTTTTCTGAACACAGCCGCCAAAGGAATTCCACCGCCTTCCCCCCCCCAGCCCGTCAGATCTGGCTTAAAGGCACAAGACTCATGTCTGGCATAGATAGCAAGCGATAGGGGATATAGCATCATAAAGTCACCCTAAGACCTTTCTGTCCTGGCATCTTTTAAGTGAGAGCCTGCAGCGACGCAGTCTGTCCAGCACCGGGCAGACCAGTCTGTCCAGATCCAGCCAGACCCAGCGCCGGGCATCTGCCCACCGGGAGGGGATGGAGGCTGGCTCGCAGGGGCGCGCGGAGAGCTGGCGGAGCACCGGTAAGGGTCCGCCTCGCCCACCAGTGACGAGGGCGTGCCCAAGGAGGAATAGGTGAGACAGAGGGAATCTCTCGTGGAACAGCAGGGACTTTACTAAACTTGGAGGTCAGGAGAGGAGCCCCGAGGGGCTGTTACCAGAGAGTTTTACCCCTTGCAGAGTGGGAGGGGAAAACATGAAACCACCAATGATACAGGCACTCGGGGTTTGAACCTTGGCGGGCAAAGGGTACAGACCAATGGGGGATAGCGAGGGAGGGGACAAACACCATGGGCCAACGGGGGATCAGGGAACCCAGAACCCTCTGTGGGAAGAACCAGATACAGGGGGGGCAAGGGGGAGACGGCAGTGGCTAATATGGTATTGCTGGCCATGGAAACTGCCATAATGCACTGCAACAAGAGCTTTCTTTGAAAGTGTTCAATATTGGAGGTGGTATCCAAATTTTGATGGTGGGCTCTTGAAAGAGGATAATGATGCTTTTAAATGGGAAAGTGTCAAGGTTTAACACCAGTCAGCCACCAAGTCCCACACAGCCTCTTGCTCACTTCCCCACCAGTAGGACTGGGGATAGAATCAAGAATGTAAAAGCTAGAAAACCCATGGGATGAGATAAAGGCAGTTTTACAGGGAAAGCAAAAACCACACAAACAAGCAAAGCAAAAGAAGGAATTAATTTACTGCTTCCCATGGGCAGGCAGGTGTTCAGACATCCCAGGAGAGCAGGGCTCCATCACATGTAATGGTTACCTGGGAAGACAAATGCCATCACTCCAAACATCCCCCCCTTCCTGCTTCTTTCCCCCACTTTATATCCAGAGCATGATACCACATTATCTGAAATATCCCTGTGGTCAGTTTGGGTCACCTGTCCCAGCTGTGTACCCTCCCACCCTTCCATGCACCCCCAACTTCCTTGCTGGCCTGGCAGTGCTAAAAGCAGCAAAAGCCTTGGCTCTGTGTAACAGAACAAACCCATTTCTGTTATCATCTTTGTGCTCAGCACAAATCCAAAACACAGACCCACACTAGCCACTGTGAAGGAAATTAACTGCACCCCAGTCAGAAACAGCACAGCAGGAAAGCACTTAGCCCCCAGTGTTTCAGATGCAGTTTATAGGCTGCCCAGGGGAGGTAAAGGCTAGTAAGACCTCTCTGCCCCAGGCACCCTTTTTGTGAGAGCAATCCTTTTATGTATTCACTATTGGAGGTGGCATCCAGATTTCAGTGGAGGGCACCTGAAGGAGGATCACAGTGCTTTTGCCTGTGAAGGAAAGCACCTAGGCCCAGTGTTTCAGGTGCAGATGACTTGCTGCATGGGGAGGTAGTAACTAGCAACAGCTCGCTGTTTAGACACCTTTTGTGTTGGAACTGTCCCCATACATTTTTAATTTTTGAGCTTGGCTCTTCCTTTCTGTGAGAAGTAAAGGACACAGCCACATCATTAAGGTCATAGGAAGGAAAACAATGAGAACCAGAAATATGAGAGCAATGTCCTCACGAAGGCACTGCTGTTCTTTTGAAAATAGTCTGCTCCCTCTTATCAGACACCCTGTTAATTAATTGAAGATTAAAGGAAGGTAAGGCATTTTGCAATATGAGAGCTGCCTAAAGGGTTTTAATCTGGGTTAAGTTTCATTTATTGATATGGGTAGGATGAGGTAGGAATCTAACCGTCTCCTGAAAAACACGCTGTATCCTGAGGCAGTAAATCTTTCCCCACTCAAGGCATTTGGGGGGATGCAAGGAATTGAGGAACAAATGGAAGCAAAATGGGGAAAAAGATGATTACTTACCACATTCCAGTTGCTCTCAGACATGTCCAGTGGGTGTTGAGTAAGAAAACAGATATATACTGATTCATTGCTTTTCTGCAGTGTGTCCATCTATGGACTTACCATGTGGGAGTCCATATGTAGATCACGCCTTGGCCCGCCCATATACTTATTTTTTTCCCTCCCCGTTTTATGTTAATTTTCCTTTGTTTATTCAATGCCCCTGTTTAATATTCACAGTTTCTAGAACTTTCCAAGTTGTTCGACGTCCCATTGGCTGAATGTACTGATTGGCACCCCCGAGTTCTGTAATTGGTTATTGTACCCTTAATCCCTCCTCTATCCCGCCTCTTATCCCTAGTTCCATTGGTTATGTGTCCTGTCTCCTCCCCTTCTCCCTGTACCTTAAATACGCCCTCCTGGACCCTCAGCCCTGCCTTTTCCTACCTGGCTCCCTTCGGTCTCACTCCCTGTTCCCCCTGGGGAATAAAGTGCAGATTGGATTACCAGAGGAAAGGTCTCCCTCGCCTTCTTTACCTCCTCCTCGCGCACCTGCAAACACCTGCTCCCGTGTGGTGCCCTCAGGCAGTTCCCCGGCGGCAACCGAGTTGTTGACGCGTGGGCAGGACTCGGGCTACTGCTCGGACCGCGTCATCACCAGAGGGAGGTTAAAGTGCAAGATCAATCAAGACTTAAAACAGACACAACACAAAAATACACATGCTGTCCTGTGCAAAATGAATGAATTAACAGACAATCTGTCTGAAAGAAATTAATTTAATATTTGGACCCAAAACCAAAGAGACCTTTCTCAATTCCTAAATTTTTGGTGAACTTTTATATTTTTTCTTTTTATGTGGTGGGTAGTAAGGAGTTTTGCTAGAAATAAAGCAAAATATTTCAGGAAACCCCTTACTCTATGTAAGAGTCTGGTTTGTTATCCTGTGGAGAAAAAAGACAAAAAAGAATTGGTCTACTATTATCTTCTCCAAATGGTCACACATCTGGATGTCCAATTAAAAAAAAAAAACCTAAAAAAGAAAAAATTATCAGAGGCGTACAATGGCACTCAAGAACAACACAGTAGGAAGAGCTTTAAATTTATATTGCTTTAGTCTACTTTTGTACCTCACCTCAGAAACTGACGTTCAGCTGGCACAACAGAACAGATCCTGGCTTTCTCTGCCTCAGTTACTTTCAGTGGGACAAACTTTGGATTGTGAAACAGTTTAAAATCGCAAAAACAGGTTTTGCATGAGACACAAATAGTTCAATGGGTCATACTGAAATACTTGTTTTCATCTTGGCTTTTAATGTTTTTAACTTCTGAAAAATCCCTTATTTCAACAAGGACTCTGTAAAGTGGGAGTCAGAGTATGAGCAGAAATTAATAGTACTAAATAAATCTGCAAAGGATGTCTTAATGCTAGAAATCATCTTTCAGATTTATAATCTGTTAACTGCTTGTCCATAATTATATCTTCTCTATTTTGTCCTTATATGGGATTTTGCTTCTTTTATAATTTCTAATTTCCCAGGAGCTCTCATTAATGGTTGATACCATTTGCTCGAATTCCCTTTATTAAATATACCAAAAAAGTCATCTCCTTTTGGAATAAAAGGAGATTTTATAGTTAGGAATACTTGCTTATTTTCTCTGCTGTGTTTCTGCTCTTTTGGGTTTTTTTGTATTGTTCCCAAAAGTAAAAAATTAGGATGGATAAGTAAAGCTGGAAAGAAAGAAAACTTATTCCAGATTTTTCTTCCAATTTTTTTATCCTCTATTTTTTAGCCTGTATTTTCTTTTGAATTATTGCTAGAATTTGTCTCTAAAGTGAGAACTTTACAGAAGTACCTTTCTTCCACTAGTAAAGATTGAGCAGCTCAATGATGAAACTAAGCTTGATACATTCTTCTAGTGTATCTTCATCCTTTCTATCAACACTTTTGGACAGATTGAATGTTCTATCTCCTCTAATTTAATATTATTGCCACTTACTATTTATATTCTGGTGTCATCTGCAAAACCCAACATAGCCTGTCTATTCTACTGTGCTAGCGTTGTGTGTGGAAAGTGATCAACATATGGAAATTATAGTAGTGACCAATAGTTATAAATATAGGTCAAAAATACATCTTTTTAATTACACATTCATTATGCAATCCACCAAACTGCATTGCCTCCATGGCTGAACATGGTGATCTCTACTTTAAAGTTTTCTTTTTCTCCCTAATAAAGCACTTGCCTTTAAATCCAAACTCAAGTTCTACAGTTGCCTGTCGGCAGAATTATTTTTTCTAGTGATTTTTGTTTCCTACTTTCCCTCCCCTGTTGCTGCTTTATGACTTCTTTTATGCAGATCCGTGTCCTTTCAGCACTTAAATATATTTGCTTAGCTATCAATTGGTTGATTCAATAATACAAAAGGGAATTTGCATCTATGGACACTTGTGATGTGAAAAAGAGTAAGAATAGAGGAGACCAGATGTCTTGAGGATAGATTCTTAGTTTTCTTTAGGCTTTGGCACTTTGCATGCATGGATGGTCATGAAAGCAAAGGGATGGCCAAAACCACACACACACACACAACAAAAAAATTAGTTTTTTTCCTAGCAAATCGTAACAGGTCATTATGAGACCTATATTCAGTAATATCTTCTGCTTTGTGAAATTTCCAGCACAGATTTCTGTATCACAGACCTTTTTTGGTGTTTGAAGTGCCAAGTCATTTCATCAGTAGGATACAAGCATTTCAGCTTCCATGCTTTCCAGAGACATGTGTAAGGGATGTGCACTGGAGTACCTATGTTGAAATTATTGTGTTCCTCCATCAGGATAACTGAATTGCCTCTCTGTTTCCCTTAGGAGCTTACCTGTTGCAGTGCACTATGGCCGCTGCTGCAGCCAGCAATGATACCCTCATAATTGGCCGCTGCCCTCTCCTCCCCCCGTATCCCCTGTATTTGGTTCTTCCCCCAGAAAGTTCTATGTCCCTCAATTCCCCGTTGGGCCACGCTGTTCTTCCCCTCCCATGCTGTCTCCCATTGGTCTGTACCCTTTGCCCCCCAGGATTCAAACCCCATATCCCTGCATTATTGGTTGCTTCGTGTTTCCCCCTCCCATTCTGTAAGAGTATAACAAGCCCGGGTAACGGCCCCGTGGCGCTCTTTCGTGTGACTCCCAAGCTGAATAAAGTTCCTGCCTTTCCAGGAAAGAGTCCCTCCGCCTCCTTCCTACCTCCTCCGGCACACCCTCGTCATTGGTTGGGCTAGGTGGACCCTTGCTGGAGTTCCACCAACCCTCCACACCCTGCGAGCGGTCTCCATCATCCCCTCCATGCAGACGGGTGCCCCAGACTTGGGTCACACCAGCTAGCTGGACAGACAGCGTCACGGCACTTACCACTTTGTGTGTGGTTGTGAATAACAATGAAGGGGAGAGCCAGCTTAGAGGGAAGACTTTGGGGTGCAGGTTCTTAAGAAAAAGTGCAGTCAGAGCCTTTTTGCTGTCACAGCTGGAGCAGGGAGCTCTAACATGTCTACTGGAGGCAGTTTGAGGAAGTGCTTGTGAATTAATTACCCTTTCTTTGGTTTCCCTTGGAAATTGCCTTGCAATGCAGTTTTTGCCTGTGACATATGTGGATAGGCCAACAATAAATGATATGTCAGTAGAAAGGATTGCTGACACTTCATACAGTCAGTGGATAGACTCCTGGGGACTTTTTTACCCATTCCGTTACATCAGCAGAAGTCTTTTTAAAGGCATGTACAAATAGCAGTTCTAGTCAAGACACTTAATCCTTTCCTTTTAACACTCTCCATATCCACATGATACTCTTTGCATCTGAGACTTAGTGTAGCTTTCTTTTGGTGAAGCAATTAAAGCCCTGGATATGAATATTTTTCTCCTGTGTGAAACTATTGGCCGTAGGGCTCAGAGCACTCTGTAACCTGTTAAAATTTGATTTTAGTTGCTATATTAGTGATCTATGTAGGGTAGCTGAAGCATAAAATTTAAATGTGCACACATGAAGGTCAAGAAAGGCTGCAAATTATTCAGATTGCTTGGGAAGACATAGAAAGCTACTGTCAAGCAGAATTAGACAAGTGAGGATTGCCTTGCATTTTAGATGTTTGACTATAGGGTAGACTCTAGACCTATGACTGATGGGCCTGAGTCCCTTTACAAAGAAAAAAAGGACTAGAGAATAATTTAAAAATTGTGAGCCTGGAGTTTTTAAGTGAGGTTCCTTCTGAAGATCTGAGCAAAAGAAACTTATTCCACTTGCCATGTTTCGAAGCAAAAAGAACCATCCTCTCCCTCCTGCCCTTCTTATCCCTAGCTTCCCCTTCCCAGATGTTGCAGTGCAAGAAATGTCTTTACACTCACAGTGGTTGACTGCAGGACTTGGTGGTCTCTGCAGTCCAATAAAGTTGCTTTCTGCAATGTGGCCGGTATTCAGATTTGGCTGAAATCTGATCCTTAAAAAGCATCTTTTAGAGGTAGGTACCTTGTATTCCCTTCCTGTTGGGCAGAGGGCAGTTCATGTCCAAGATAAGCTAGGCAGGATGGTCACTGCTTGGTACACCTCAGTGGTAGCAGTTCTAGTTTCAAAACAACATGGCTACTCTCACTGGGTCATAGGCAATGCAATTGTGTTCACTTGTTAAGTTCTCTGATTATATCCTGCATCCCAGTTCCCACAATGGAAGAAAGACTGCAATCTCTTTTTTGTGTGTGTTCCTTTTTTCCCTTAAGTTCCTTTTTTCCCTTAGGAAGAGTTTCAGCTCTTCTATTATGGAGCTATTTCACGTGCTTGTAGACCCCATGTGGAACCTGCAGAGCCTTCCTGGTCAGTAGGTGCTACTGCTCAAATGTTTCTTTTCATCAGCACCCTGACACTTAAATCTATACAATTAATCTCCTGTGTAGGTAGAAGTGGTATAGATATACAGTAGAGAAAATATCTATGTTCCTGCAGTGAAAGTGTATTTGCTATATATACTAAGAGGACAATGAAATGATAGTAAAGCATATCACTCACTTGAAATGGTGGGAATGAAATTAGTATAACAAGAACCAGAAATTTTCCATAGTACAAATAAAAAATGGCAGAAGTAATGAAAATGGAAATGTCTTAACAGATTTTTTGGCTTTGGATCTGGAAATCAGATTCTGATGTGCAGAAGTAGACTTGTGTGAATCCATGCAGAGCTCATCAAAACTGGAAAGAAGTTCTGGGAAGTATTCTTTCTAATTCAGATGTAGTTATCAACAGCTCCCCATTCCCCTTACTAACAAGGAGAGTATAATTGGCTTTGTAAATTATATATTAAAGAATGTCTCTTCTTGAAAAGTAATTAACTGGTGCCAATTTGAGTTTTTTAGAAAGGGTGTTATTAATAAGCAGTAATTGAACTGGGAAACCTAGGCTGCCAAGGCTCCTCAAGTTCAGATTTAATTTTTACATGTGTATCTCAGAAAAAGTGGGTTCACACATCTGTAAGGTAAAGTTAAAATGTAAACACTGATGAATGTACTTGTGGGTGAGATAAGAACCTGTTTGAACCATGTTCTGCCATTGACTCACAACAAACAGTAGTGTATCGCATGAGCAACAGCAATAAAGTTGTACTTAAATCAGGAAAAATTTAAGGGATTTCCATTGCTTTTAAAAGGAACATAAAGAGTAGTTTATTTGTGGCGAAGCACACTGAATGCTTATATTGCAGACAGATATTAAAATCTCTGGTATCTTCTTTTTAGTGTATTCTCATTGTGAGGATTTGGATTTATGTGCTTGTAACCTTTGTCCTTCAAACAGTCATATGTGGAACTAAAAATAAATACCTTTTTCTGTCAGGTGCATAGAACCACTAAAACTGAAAAAAACCCTGTAATTTATGCTAAGAATTATTTGGAAACATGTTTTAAAGAATAGATATGAATACACACTCTTTGAAATGGTGCTTATGGTCCTGAATATAAAACATATTAAGGCATTAGGTGTAGGAAAGGGGTTGGACGGTCGGGACGGTGGTGAGACGGATGGAGACGAGAGATCTCTGGAGTCAAGGCTGGTCTTGGAGCGTGTGGTTTATTGCTTAGGGCGTGGGTATGGGGGGCTGCTAAGAGCTGCCAGCCGCAGCTCTGAGCAGGCCCGAGAGAGAGAGCAAGAGCGCGAAGTTCCCGATACTTTATCTCTTCTTCTACTGAATATTCTAATTTACACCAACCAATCTAGTACAAGATACAAATCCTATAGCATTTACATACAGCCTATAAGAATCATTACATTACCATACTGTATGACCCTAGGATTCTTGGTAAGGAGAGGGGTACTTTTTAATCTAAAGGGGATTACCTTTAGCTGGCCATACTATTGTTTCTCAGTTGTTCAGTAACTGAGGCTTGGCATTTTAGACATCGAACTTTGCTCTTAATTCTATTTCACTTATAGGTTTCATATTCTCAAAATCTAAGTAGTCATAAGGCTTTCCTGTTTCATCTTCCCCAACAATTAGGTATTGGCAACTGCAGGAGTAATGTTGAGATATCTGATAACTGCAAAACTGTTTATGGCTAGACACATTCCAAGGCAATGACCATTACTCTTGAAAAGAGAAAACAACACAATGACCACTTTTTTTTTTCTCATGAGGTTTAGCAAGTGCTGTATTTCTATTTTCTTAGGATATCCAGTGACTTAATTTAGGGGAATAAAAAAGTTGAATATGCTGTGTCTCTATAACCTTTCTACAAATCTACAGCAACTGAATTATTTAGACGAACTGCACAGTGTCCAGCTCAGTATAGAGCATGTCTCCCATGAAAACTAAATCCAAACTAATAAATACCATCTGGAACTTCTGCTTAGTTCACTTCCATAATTTCAAACAATGAGGAACAAAGGGATTTTGAGGGGAGAGCTAGAAAAGACACAGCAGCAGCACCTCCTTTTAAAGGTAAGGCATTTACACCAGTAGAGAAGTGTTTAAAGAACACTGCTTCACAGATCTGTAACTGCTATAGATTCTGTGGTTTTTTTGATGGTCTCCCTGTTCCCAGTCAATGCATTTAGCCTATCTAAAGCTTCCAGCAACAAGTACACTTCTTTAGGTTCTTCCATTAAACAATACTACTTCTTGGACTAGGTCAAATGTTTTCTTCTGCCACTGTTAGTGTTACCTGCTTCATGTCCCCAAAGAAATAAAATGTCAAGTGATGAGTTACTGAGACCTTTTCGGTGTTGGGAATTAGTGCAGTTTTTCTACCTTAAATATAGCTTTAGTATCTGGGTTAAGTATTCTTCATCTTCTGTTGAGTGAGCAATACAGGGAAAGAAATCCCAAAAATAGGCATACAGCATTGGTTTATTACAGTGACGTTTTAATACTGTATCTGTGTATCTCAGTGTAAAAGAGCTGGGCATTCTATGATTCCAGACCATAGCATTTGTTACAGTTCCATTTCATATTGCTTGCTTCTAACTTCTAACTTCATTTAGTTCAATTACTATATCATATAGAATAAAAGAACTATATGCACAGAACTTAAAGTCATTTGTATTAGATTTTTGTCTCCTTCTCTTACCTTAGCAATGAATTTTGATCCATTCTAATTGTGAGCAAGTTAAAAACTGTATAAAAACATCACAGTGTTTGCTAAAGCAAGTTTCATAGATTGTGCTCATTATTCACAATTATCTCTTTATGAACAGTCATGTGATTGACATAATGTTTTTCTTCTTCAATTTGGATGATTAGAACTGTAAAAAAATATGGAGTGGTAAGTATTAACCAGTGGAATTTCAGTTCCTCCAAAGAAAGTAAAATAAGCGAGTGGAATCCATTCATCACAGTAATGTTTAGGGTCTGTAATTACTGTTTCTCCTTTTGAATACAGCCTCTTGCAAGAAAACAGACAAACAAACAAACAAATGAAAAACCTCAACAAAACCCCAAACAAACATCACTATTAAAATAATACAGGAAGTTAATTAGCATTTAATCTTAGTTTCTGTATGCTTCTATATGAACTAAATCTAAGTGTTAATATAAAGCAAAGAGAGGGAAAGGATGTAACAGTGTGATAAATCTGATTTTCTAATTAGTCTAAATGTTGAGAAATCTATTTCTGCACTATTGATTTGGTTGCTGTTAATAGTAGAGAATAATGATGTTTCAGTCCCTGAAGGATAGTTTTTCATGTTTAAAAAACAGCAGGTCTTTTCTGGGGAAAAAAATAAAATTAAATATGAAGAAATCTGGGTAAACTAGGAAAGATAAGTACTGATAAGATCTTTTCCATCACATAAGAATTTTCTATTTGAAAGCTCTTTTGCATATGTTCCTCCAACTCTCCTCCATTGTTTTTTGTCTAAAATGGTAATTTCCTGTTTCTTGGCAGTGAAGACATAAACCTGGAAGCAGAAGTATTAATGGAAAATTTAAAGCAGAAGCAATAACAGCTGTTAATTCTGAAGTTATAGATAATACTAACATTTATCCTTATTTAAAGGCCAGTAATTCCTGCTGTCCAAATTGGCTATATCATGGAGATGGACCTGCAATATGGAGGTGGCTTAGACCACCTCCTCGGAGTTGTCTTTTCCTCAGCTCTTGGTGGTTGGCTGGGACAGCTTCATAGCCCGTAAAGATTTGTGGCACGTTTAGCAGTCAGGAGATGGGAAGGGCAAAGGCAGCAGCTATTTAGCCAGTTTCATTTATATTAAGCACTGTGCATATACAGAGACAGTTACAGTGAAACAGCAATTCAAATAAGATGAGAAGCAGGTGGAGAAGTTGTTGATTATCCATGCATAAAAGTCTGTTGTTTGCTTCTTCCAGTTTTAATAGAGCTATTAAAGTCTCACAGAACCCTCAGTCATATAGCTTTGTCTTCATGGTTTCATTTGCATTTCCAAATATGTAGAATGATGCTTTGTGTTATATCAGTTCATTGCAATGTCTGTTTTTGGACTGTTTGCCTAGTTTTTGTGTTTATTCTTTGCCTTCACAGTGAATATTGCCCTTCATTATTACCTTTGTCATACCTTTGTTAGATCACAGTAATTGTCTACTTTTTTTTAATTTGAACAGCTCTTTTGGACAGTGGAAGAAAGTGGGCATTGTGTCTCACAGAAACAATCTGGATTTCAGCTGTGAAAATTTATATTGTTGAAACATTAGTGAAATAGGGTCATAATAGAGGGGGAGAATGGAAAGCTTGATGAAAAATAGCCAACACACTGAGGAAAATGTGTAATGGCAATTATACATTATGTGTGATGTGCTTTGTAAAAATGAGCAACTAATTTGCAATAAATAATTCCGTTTACTAATGTGGCTGTTTATCACTCCGTGAAATATTTGCAAGCAGCAGCGGTGTCCTCAAATCTTCACTATATAGGATTAAGGTTTCAAAGTGGAAAATTAATCAAGCTCTCCATTCATTGATTAAACAACAAAAAGTATGCTTCTGATAGCTTCTTCAGTGAGAGTAACAATACTGCTATTGAGCTTGTTTGAATTTATCCATCATAAAGGAGAGGCTGAGGAAAATATGGGAAAATAAAGTCTAAAATCAGAATGTTTATTAAAAAGAAATTCCAGACATAGTGTGGAGAATTTCCAGGTTCTAGAGTTTTTACTTTCTAAGTTAAAATAAAAAGGAAAAATACATGGGGAGATAGTGGGAGATGGAACAAAGAATTCTGCTGATTAGAACTCTGCTTTGTTCCATCTCTAACTCTGCTAATTAGCAGAGATGTTAGCAGCTGTATGAATAACCATGTCTTTCTTTCAAAAGTAATTCTATCCAAAAATCTAGTTTGTATACAAATAGATAATTAACATACAATATTAATTACTATATTTCATTTAAAGGAATAGTTAAATATGAAGTCTTATGAAAACTTTCACAA
The DNA here is from genome assembly GCA_013397975.1 of Machaerirhynchus nigripectus. Classification (NCBI taxonomy): domain Eukaryota; kingdom Metazoa; phylum Chordata; class Aves; order Passeriformes; family Dicruridae; genus Machaerirhynchus; species Machaerirhynchus nigripectus. The sequence goes on along the minus strand of VZRQ01007371.1, from coordinate 31,625 downwards.
GAATAGATTACAGTTTTGGTGCCAATAGGCACAGTGGGATTCATCATACATCTATTCAAGCTCTTTTGGAATAGGTAGTTTTCTTCTTAATAAAAAAAAAACTGAAGAAGTAAATTTCCTGTAGGAAGGGGGTAAGACACCTTACCAAGATGACATGAGATAAAGGGAAGGGGCATTTCCTACAGCGTGGTCTCTCCAGCCTGGTGGTGTAAATCCTTCACTTTGCTTAGTATGGAATTCATGATAAAATGAGATACCAGTGTCTACAGAACTTACCATGAGCTCTCAAAGAGAAATGTAAATCATGTCACTGTCAAATCTCCCTATTCCATGTCTTGACAAGACAAAATCTGGTGGGCTCTGTGGAGAGGGAATCTACCACCCCCCATTTGGCTTGGTCCTGCCCCTCCTGTCATGGGGTTGCAGGGAGATCTACTGGTGGCTCCACTCTGTGCAGTGAGCAATGGCCAAGCATTTTGGCAGATTTTTGCCTAAGTATAGGCTGAACTTCTTCTGTAGGCCTATTTCTGTAGACTGGAGTCTGTATGATCAGTGGTTTAAATGATGGAGACCTACAAGAAAACTTTCCAGTTGACTTGTTGCCATGAAGCGAAACAATGTGCTTTAAGACTGGCATTTTGTTTTAGATCTATCCATGGAAGCATTTGCTGATTTTAATGGGTAAAGAAAGATCAATCACTTCAAGGATGACAGAAAATGGCTGCAATAAAACCTAAAACACTTCCCAACTAAAATCATGAACAGTCAAGTAAAACACTCCTGGAGAACACAGAAAAATATTTAAAGTACTGACAGATCATAATGCCAAAAGATGAAAAACGAGTGGTACTGCTCATAAAATAGGTGCTAGTGTAAGGCTTTACTTTATTAAGACAGAAAAGAGGCTTTGATTTCCAAGATATTAACTGACCCAATGTCAGTTAGATTAATGATAATTAGAAACATGGAGTTGATTTAGAAAACTTGCAGTACTGAGGTGTTTGTGAGCTTTTTGGTTTAATAATATTTGGATATCCCCGGGCAATTTATTTCAATAGATTTTATTTTTTCCCTGAGTACCTTTGAGTGCCAGAAACATTTTTCACTCCTGAAATCATTCTCTGATAGAAAAATAAATGAGATGTCCCTTCTTGTTCTCTCTTTAAATCTTTACTATAAGAATGAGGCATTACACAATCTAAAACCCTGATTTACTGTTTAAGTTATGGGGTTGAATGTTATGTGTTTGAAAAGTACTTGTTTATTACTTGGTAAACACCTACAGGAAAATAATGGGGATTTACAGGAAAGTAATAGTTCTGACTAAGAAAGGCAAATAAATGTAAAGGGCCTCATATGATCATATATGATTAATAGAATCTTTTTAAAATAGTTATGTGGTAGGTAAACAGGCCACATATTACGTGGAAAGTACAGTTTCTTCTTGAACAATACCTACCTTATATATAGATATCTTATTACACATTCACAAGGTACAAGTCATCTAAAGCAGAAAAACCCTATTGAAGTTTTCACTGTGGCTCAAATCGACACAGTAATAGGTACTCCTCGCTCATTTCTCTATTTTTGTCACAATAAGGCCTTCATATGACTGAATTCAAGATAAATCAAAGATCTGAATGACCTACTTGATCCAGTTCTAGCTGGAATAAGTATGCTGCATTGTACTGGGACCTCTAACAGGAGTAACAATGCTAAAAGGAATGACTATACTGTAAGGTTGTGATTTTTTCATTGTTCACATTTCCTACTTGTATCAATGATGCTGGGTTCAGCCCTCAAGTCTTTATAAATTGGATGAAAAAAGATGAAAACTCTTTTGTATCATAGTATCTCTCAATGCTTTTGGAGGAGAAAGAATTTTTTTTTATGAGGTAATTAATGCTTCACCTTCACAACTCCGTAAAAGTAGTGACGCAACAGTATTGCTGATGCTTGAGCAAGATCCTAAGCCAAATATAAGACAACTCAAATTGCAGCTAGAACCTGGAAACCTTCAGAAGACTTTAGTTACAACAATATTATTGTTACAAATGAGTGATGGTTCCTACAAGCACTTAATTTGGCTGGAGTGCTTGTGCAAAAAAGATTTAGAGGGTCAGGGTAATTTCCTAAGATGTAATACAAAACCTTCAAGTTTGCTCTTTCAGCTCTATGGCTTGTATATAATTTTAATAAAGTTCAACTTCCACAATAAATAAGATGAACAGACTCTTGGTGAATAAATGTGTTTGGGAGACTGACAAACAGAAGTGAAGAAACACGATAAAACTTGTTTTGGGGGCAGAGGAAGTGACTAACTTGCTCTTTATTAAAAGCAAAATGGAAATACCACCAACTGAGGGAGCTAAGAGGGATCTTATTTTTATTTTAAAGTACATCTTGACATTAAAACAACTCTGAACAGAGTCTTTAATTTTCAGTACAGGTATTCCAAATAATCAATGCAGTATTGAACTGCAGATGAAATTCTGTAGAATGAAAGCATGCTAATCCTGTATTGCTGAGTTGTTTGCAGCACAACCTTGTTTTCCAAGGATGCCAGTTTGATCTCTGGCAGACCTCATTTTCTTTATCTGGCTTTGAAATGAAGATTTGACTTTTTAGCAATGTGCCAAAATAGGGAATTCTACACTGCTGTGATTGAACTTAGAATAGACTAAAAGTTTAACATGTAACTTTACTTTGATCTGAAGCATAAATTTCTGGGATGACCTTTAATAACAATTCTACCAAGAAGAATTCCCTGGGAAACTGAATTTCCAACAGAAAACCTCATCAGACTGTGACAAACTAGACAAAACTAAAAAATATTTGTCTGCTGTAACTAGACAGTTGTCAGACAAATTCAGTGTAATACTATCTTACATCTACATTGCTTTATTTCATACTTGGGACAGGAACTTCAGCAGAAATTCTATTTTACTTCTAGAACTTCTGTTGCCTTGTAGCATTCAAAGGCGATTCCAAGTGCTTAGATTTTAGGATTACCAGTGAAATGCATCTTTTTTTATCTGTCCTACTTTCAAAAAAGTAGGAAAACATCTCAATTCCACAGATCTGAGTGCCAAGGGTGTTCACATCATCAATTTATTACCCTAATACTGTAAGTGAAGGCTTTATTTATGACATCTTGATTCTGTGAAGGACTAAATACATCTAATTTTATGCACCGTATATAGGAGTAGTCCTAATAACCTCCTCAGAACTATTGCATGTGGTGTAAATTAGTAAATCCATAATTTCTTAACAAATTCATTTATGCATTACTCATCTGCGAGTGAAGTAGAGTAAAACTAAAGCTTTAGTTTCTCCTAGTCTGACCCAAAACACTCACTGTTGTCAGTGGTGCAGAATGACACCCTGATATCCTGCTACACTAACAGTATGTTGGACAAATTTGTTTTCTTTTCATCCTGAATGTTTCACGTTCCAGGCTGGGTGCAGACATCACATGATTAGTACTTTCCCCTACTGCCTTTTTCATATTTTCTACTTTCCAATGCTTTTTATAAATTTTAGGTTATCCCGCTGAAACTCTCCTCTACCTTTCTTTCTTGCTTGGATGGAGTCATTAACTTTCCTTGAAATTACTATCCTCTTATACTTTATCTCTTTAACATATTTATGTAATGCCCCTTCAAATCACAGAAACACTGTTTACTTCCATGGGATGAAGTTTGGAGTACTTCTCCCATTAAATAAGGTACTATACTTTCTGGATTAAAGGTTATCTGCACCTCTTCATCAGAAGCAGTACAGGTGAAACCTGGATGACTGAGACCTTGCTTGGGGCAGAGTTTGTCTGCAAGGACTTGAATATAAATGATTGAGCCAGAAGTTTTGCTTCAAATATTCCTCATATCTATCCAAACTGTACACTGGATGAGGTGCTAGATCTGGCAGGACAGCAGGTAATGCTATGATATTACCAACATGCTTCTGTTTCTTCCCCTTCTGTCTCCATTTTAAAGTGCTACTAGGCTTTCCAGTCATCCTTTAAAAATGAGCGAGATGAAATAGTTGAAAAGTACTTTTAAAACCAGGGAATTTTTAGTGAATTGTCTTTCTACATTGTTACAGAGTGCACTTCCAATAAGACATCTCTATATCGTTGCAGAGTGTGACAGGAGTTTGCTAGCATCTTTGCCTCTTGCTCTTGTCTGTCATTAAGTCCAGGGTGCAGAGAAATGTCAGGAGCTGTTGTGGTTTAGGAATGGTATTCCCTAATTTATTGTTCCCACTGAAACACTCCAAACCATGTGCTGCTTGCTCACTCCTTTCTCCCCCTCCCCAGCAGGCTGGAGAGAAAAACTGAAGGCACAAAAGGTAAATCTTATGGGTTGAGATAAGAAAAAATTACTAGGAAGAGCAGTAAGATAAGAAACGACCAGGAACAACAACAATATTAATAGCAGAATTTACAAGAGCACCAAACAATTCAAATGTGAGCGCTCAGCATGCAGGACATGACGCTGCCCCACCTTTGACTTCTCTACTGCCAAAGGGAAGGGACCACTTCCCCCCACTCCCTGCATATGGTATAAGGTGCTATAGAATAACCTCCAGGTCCTCTTCTGGCTACTGAAAAAGCTAACCCTGTTCTGGCCAGAACCAGGACAGGAGCCTAACTTTATGCCCAGCAGAAGCAGAGTTGTATCATAAGTTTTTGTCCTTCAGACTAAAAAATGTCTCCCGTAAATCTTTACTTTTCTCTAGCTGTGTAATCTCTAAAACCAGTTTATGTATCTTCCTCCAGCTACAGTGAGCATGGAGATTCAAACTCTTTCTTATCTTTGTATTTCATCTTATATATAGTTGTTCTGGAAGAGCCCTAGCCCAGTCAGAGATGCTTTCTTTTCTCTCCCGCTTAAGGAATGGTAACAACTGGGAAACCCTTGCAGAAACACTGGTAGATTAATCACAACCTTCTTTCAAAAGTTCCGAATATTTTTTCAGCTCTATGAATATGTCACCTTTACTTAAATAGTTCATGATTTTGTTGTATTGCATTCAACACCTTGTATTACAGTGCTGGTAGCTCTTTTTAAAGGGAAGCAATGACAGAAAGTCTGAAAGGTAACGAAACAGATGGATTGCTAAATGCAGACAAATTAATGAGAATCTGTATACCTGGCAAACAGCTCCCTTAAACTTTAGAAAATGAGAAGACATGGGAGAAAAAAAAAGCCATTCAAAAATTGAGATAGGGTAGTCACATCCAAGGAAAAAATCTGGCAGATGCTAACAAGGAATCTAATTGAAGAAATTTATCTGCATTGTAGGTATTAACATTCTGCTGAAATTACTTGTGTTAAAACATCATCACATAGAAGCGCATCTAAAGTTCTGATGATGCACAATTTATCAGGATAAATAGTCAAGAGTTTTAAATTGCATAGGTGATATTCTGACCCTACCTTGCACTTCTTTCTGTTATACAGACAGTTTGTTTTTGTTATATCTTCATTGAAGACATCTGTATTTTTTTGTCCTTCAGCTTTTTTTTTTACTGCCCTTTGATAGTGATACTCACGAGACAGAGCACAGACTGTATGATTTGAAGTTTTGATGTGTGTGGGACTGCCAAAAAATCTACCATTTCTGGAATGATTTAAATTCTTTCCTTTTGAAGGGTTCTATTGTTTTACAATAGTTTAGGAAATGTTATCATGATGTGATTTAAGCTTTCACTTCTTGTCATTATGTACTGGATGCAATATTATATTACAGAATGTTACTGAATTGTCATATTTTCTTTCATGATTATAGGTAATTATTTCAGAATTCCAAAGATATAACCATGCTATACCCTTTCAGAGAAAACTAATTATAACTAACTTAATTTGCACTTGTTTGGCTTAGCATTTTGTCCCACAGTTCATGACTTATCAAGCAATGTCATATAAGAAATTTATAAAATATTCCTTTGTGCTTTTAAACATAAAAAACAATCCATCATTTTTGCATCTTGAAGTCAATCTCTTTTTCTAGCTGTGATAGAATACAGTGTTAACTGAAGTCAGAATTATATCAGTAAGCCAGTAAAATTAATAAATAAAGCAATATCCCATTTTGTAATGTAAATGTTACCAAGTACACTTTAATAAGTGATATATATTATTCATGCCTGTATACCTTTCAGTATTTTGCTTCACTACCCTGTTACTTGAAAAAGGCCTAGAAAATGAACATTGGACTTTATTTTAGTAGCTACTTAATACTGTGTTTTCTCTAAAGAAATTTTTGCCTAGTAGTTCATTATTTCTTCCAAACAGCAGTCAAGCTGTCAGAAATAAAAGTAAGATCACCTAGCACAACTGATAAACAAAACCTGAAGCTTGTGAAATATTAGCCTAAAAAGCCCAATAAAAACTGAATTTCAAAATTTCAGATATTTTGCATATTAAAATGATTAATGAGGTAAATAGTAGGACAAAGCACTGCCAATACAGGGAGTTTTGGCTTCAAAGCCCAGCTGGGTCTTTCAGATGTGTGACGGTAGCTGCAGAAGGCCATTCATGCATGAAATGGACTTTTTGGCCTGAAAGAAGTCACTGTAATTCTGGGTGATAAACTAGGATCTGATAGAGACCAATAAAAACAGCTCCATAGCTATTTAAAGCTAACGAAATTGATTAGGATCTAGATGGGAATCATTTAAACATAGGCTCCATGTCTAATAAAGAGTGATCCAGAGAACTATGCAAAGTGTGCAAAATCTTGCTGCCAATGGACAGCGTGTGGGTTCACTGGACTGTTAAAGCTCTGTAACAATCACTGGGAGACCTGTTCTGCATGGATGTACTGACCCAGACGTTTAAATTCCATTGGTGAACACCTGACAAACTTTTGGAAAGCCAAATCCTGTAATGCTGTTACTGTGTGTAATGGTTTAACGCTGGCAAAACACCAGGCACCCACGACAGGCGCTCACTCACCCTTCCCTGCCACAGCTGGGCAGAGGAGAGAAAAATTTAATGAAGGCTTCATGAGTTGAGATAAGGACAGGGAGAAAACACTCCAAGGGCAAAACAGGCTCATCTTAGAGGTACAAAGTGAATTTATTGCTAACAAAATCAGAGCAGGAAAATGAGAAGTAAAATAAGCCCTTAAAAACACTGGGTTTTTTCCCCCAGCCCCTCCCTCCTTCCCACTGACAGTGCAGGGAGACAGGGAGTGGAGGTTTTGGTCAGTCCATCACCTGAGGTTTTCTTCCACTTGACTCAGGGAGAGGAGTCCTTCCCCTGTGAGACTGCAGGGTCCCTTCCCATGGGAGACAGTTCTCCGTGAACTTCTCCAGAGTGGCTACCATCTCCCGAGCAGCAGTNAGTGGCTCCAATCTCACGAGCAGCAGTCCTCCCAAAACTGCTAGAGCGTGGGTCTCTTCCCACAGGGTGCAGTCCTCCAAGGACGGGCTGCTCCAGCCTGGAAGCAGGGCCCCCTCTGTCCACCAGGTCTCCCACTGGATCACAGCCTACTCCAGCCATCCGCCCACTTCGGCGTGTGCACCTCCCCCACGGGCTGCAGATGGGTCTCTGCATCCCTCGTGGATCCCTGTTTCTCTACCCTGCTGGCAGGGTGAGAGTTAAATGGGCTGCAAGGGCACAGCTGCTTCACCATGGTCATCACCATGGCCTGCAGAGGAATCTTGGCTCTGGCGCCTGGAGCACCTCCTCCCCCTCCTTCTCCACTGACCTTGGTGTCACCATGTTGTTTTCCCTCACAGGTTCTCACCTCCTCCCCTTCTCTGGCTAGGAAAAAAACTCTGCCCCACTTTGTTTTGATTTTTTTCTTAAATATGTTATCACAGAGGCATTACCATCATCTCTAATTGGGCCAGGCTTGGCCAGCAGCATGTCCATCTTCAGAGCCATCAGGGATTGGCTCTGCTTGACATGGTGGAAGCTTCCAGCAGCTTCTCACAGGAGCCAGTTCTGCGGGTCCCCCTGCAACCAAAAACCAGTCAGTGCAAAACCAACACACATTTCTGTTTTACAAAGCTTAATTCATTTAGTTGTCTGATCTTAGTATAGAATTGAATTGGTGCTAGGCAGGTTTATAATTGGACAAACCACATGGTTAAGGTGGAAAGATTTTATGTAATTCAGTGTACACTGGTATTGCAGTTTCAGAGAAAAATAATAAGAAAAAAGTGATCTACAATTCTGGAAAACTATTATTTAATACTAAAAGTAGTTTACTGGGTGCAGTAGAACTTTTATAAAAGCTGTAAGTTAAGAATTTTTCATGTACTCACATTTCTAAACTTTTCATGTCTAAACATACAAAAGAGAAATGTACTCAGTATTAAAGATGAAAACATACATGTGTTTCTAACTAATCCTTTCACTTTGACTATCCACCTACTGATCTTCTTCCTGAGATTTGTGAAAACCTCAAGCATGTGTTTCAATAGAGAGCTTATGTAACTCTGAATTGGGGATGCTGATATGTTTTCTTTTTCTCCTTTTTCCTACCTATAATGCAATCAACTTGTCTGCACAGAATCTCCTTAAATTATCTCAGAGATAATACAGAACTTAAAACCAGGCTGTAAGAATTGTGAAACTTACTGGTGTCAGCATCACTCCAAACAGCTGGAGAGGCACTTTTGACAAATGTAGAAACAGATAGAAACAGATGAGAGTCATACGAGAGAGAGAAAAGTCAAAAGTAATAGCCAAAGGAAATTTCCACACATTTCCACAGGCAAGAAAATCACGCTATTTAATGTTTATGTTACAGGTATGTATATATATGTGTGTGTGTGCGCATGTGTATGTATTTTAAAGGTGGTCATCTTTGTCTTCGAATTATCTCAAGACAACTCAATTTTTTCCAGGGGATAGTATGAGTTAGTTGCACATTTCTTTGCTCTTTAAAGGTCACATGTTCTCCTACCTAGTAGGATGCCTACTAGCAGTAGAGATTTGAAGCATATTTCCTTTAAGGCTTCTGCATATTAACTCAATGATATTGCAGCTAAGTATTGACAATTAGATTTTCTTCTAGTGGTCTAAATTTTGAAGTGGAAACCAGCTTCACTAAAACATACAACTGAGGGTAGCTGTATATGGACTGAAAACCTTTTAAATCTCAAATGATTTTTTTGTTCTCCCATTTTGTGCAGAAACTGTGTTTGAAAACTAGTTTGTGTGATGTCACATTGCATTCTGCTATGTCCTAACAGGAAAGTTTTTATGATAGCAATGCAGGAACAGGTTGACCAGCTCCTGGGGTCCGTATTGTGTGTGTAGCTGTTAGTCAGAGATATTTGGTTCAAGCCAAATATCCCCTCATTTTTGTGGATGAGACTTGATAAGGGGCTTGCATGCACTGCTAAGACAATGTACACTTTCCTGTTATTGGAGAAAAGCTACTTGCACAAATAATTCCTTTAATCAGAACTACCTGAATATGGAAGAAATTCACAGTGGAATTATTAAATGCATGGATGCAACATGAATGTATATGCTGTTACTCTTGCCGTGTTCATCTCAAGAGCTCAAAACTCCATCAGTTCAGCCTGTTGTTGGTACTCAGCTCAACTGTCTCTAAATGTATCTAGTTACACTGGTTTGAACAAATTTTGGGGGCCATCAACTTTTGAGAAGACAATTTTGTTCTGATGCCATGACTGAAGGAAGCATTCCTGTTTATAATAGTGATCGCCTGTTTTGTAAGTGGATTGAATGTGGGGGCTTTTTTCCCTAATAGGAATATAAACATTCGATGTCACTTAGCTGAAGGACAGATGATCTTTGTAGCTTCTGGGAGAACGGATCTTAGGAAGTTCTCATGTGGCTGTAATGAAGAAAATGGTGCCCACTTAAGAATTTTCTCTGAGAGGCTGCTTCTCAACTACCAGTGTTGTACTGCTTCCCATTAAATAATGTCTTTTACAAATTAAATAATGAGCACAAGATTATCAATTTAAAAACTGTACCCCCAACTTAATTGAAAAATTGTACCCAAGATGTGCTGCAGAATGCTGACAAAGTAATCCTCTGTCTAAAATCCTCTTTCTGTCATTGATTTGTAATCTGATTTCTTTTTATTGGTCTCAAAGCCAAAGTGAACTCTTACTTCAAAGACTATTTTTCTTTCTTTTTTTCTTTTATTCTTTTCCACTCCTAGATTCACTCTTAAGCAAAGTGAGTAAAGTCATGAATATGAGAGATCAGGGAAAAAATTGAGCTCATATTCCTTGTATTAATTGTTATATGTCAAAGTATGATTAAGTGAGCAGATGAAAATAAAATTGCAGACAAAAATTAAATTTCATTTGATTGTTCAAACCCTTCAGGTTTTCCGTATTGCTTTAACAAGTTGTTATCTTATAGTGTGGACTGCATTTGTGGGAGAGAAGATGTTTCAGAGAGTAAATTCAGATTCACTGACAGGTCCTGAGGAGAGCTGCTCTCAGGCCTGTTTTCAATCCTTGGTTACAGGTGCAAGTCTCAACAAAACAAGGAAGAGCCTGGTTTGTGAACATCCTTCTCACAACAAAGTATCAAATGAATATGATTAAAAAATTTGAACCTTCCCCTTCATATTTTGTCCTTGTTCCACTCTCTGTCTCAGGCCTGTATTCTGAAAACATTTATTTATCAAAATATTGGTTGCTGCTCTAAATCTCTGTGTTGAATACAAGTGGGTTTTTGCATACTTAGAAATTAAACCTTGCCTTACTGCTTAAATTCCCTATGGTGCACACTGGCATTCATATATTGACATGTGAGGTGTCTATTCTGTTCCCTTTCTAAGGGTATTGGAATTCTTCCCATAAAAAGTATGTAATTTGAATTTGAATTTGCATTTAGATTAGAGTAATAAGTGATTCTTTACTTAAGTTTTTTTTTTTTGTTCCAACTCCCTAGTATGATGTCAGGGATCGTTTAATCTAAAATATTCCTAGTGATAGAGGCTTCAGGAGGTCCCTCCTTTAAGGTAGTTCTAGAGAGTGATAGCACCCTCTCTGAGCCTCCTTTTGTCCAGGCTGAACACCCCCAGCTCCCTCAGCCACCCTTCATCAGGCCTGTGCTCCAGATCCTTCCCCAGCTTTACTGCCTGTCGTTGGACATGCTCCAGCACCACAATGTCTTTCTTACAATGTGGAATTTCCACACTGGAAAAAGCAATAAATAATAATGGGTATGGGCTAGGACACTGCAAATATGTTCCCCACCATCTTCTCCCATTCTCTAACACAACTGAAGTCAGTTAGGAGATTCATTTCTCAATGGTAATGAATAGTTTAAGTAAATTTCAACAACAGATTAAAAAAAGAAAAAGTCATTTTCTTTTCAGGATGTAGTGGGTTAGAGCTGAGTTGATTGACGGGCTTTCGGACCAATGATGCTTCTCGCGATTTGCATATTTAAACCAGATGGTAGGTTGGTTAAACATGCATTAGGGGGTCGGGGGCTTGGAGGGGCTGGGCCGGGCCGGGCCCGGGCCTGGCCCCACCCTGCGCCCTTCCCCGACAAGGGCAGAAAGCTGCCAGGAAAGAGTTGTCCCAGCTCCGGGGCCATCCGGGATCAGCCTTAACCGCCAGGCAGCTGAGGAGCAGCTATGAGTTGCTGCGCAGCCAAGCCCACCCGGCCCAACCTCTGGGGCCCGGCAGCCTCCCTTCCCCTCCCCACAGCCGGCGCGGCCCCACACAAAGCCGGCGGGGGTCGGCGGAGCCCCTCTGCAGCCAGCACAGCTTGCGCTGACTGAAGGAGACACCATGCAGCCAGCAGTGTAAAAGGAGCGAGGCTTTCTCCAATATAAAGCCCGAACAAGATCAGTTTCTTACCATGGCGATGGTAAGGATGGTGGTGGGGGAAAAGGAGGCAGAGGCGCGTTTCTTCGTGCGTAGTTTAAAAATGCTTTCTGCAGGCCGTGGTAAAGACTAATATTACAGACTATTTTGTCTCTTTAATCCCATTTGAAGTACATGGGGAGATGGGAAGTTCGCGTGCGGCCTATGGAGATGTGAGAAGTGCCTATGCCAGGCTATATAGAAGCAGTGAAAGGCTCTAGAGATTTGCTGAAGAGAGCCTTTGTTTTCAGGCCAGAATAACTCATCTTTAAAAAAGACTGAAACCCTGTGTCTATGGGCCCATGACTGCGGTATGGATAGGCCGTGAGATTTTCTATGGGAGAGATGTTTTCACTGCAACAGGGGTTTTGTTTTCGGGCAGACTGCAGGTAGCAGTTTGGAAACCATGATAAGCAGAAGAAAACTCCTTTTTTCTCAAATGTTGGAGAGACTTTTAAGAACTGCAACACTGACCAGACCCATGTTTTTTTCCCCTTTGTGCAAATTAGGTAAAAACGGAGGGGAAGTGTGCTGGAAGAGAGGGGCATGTGCTCTTACTTCAATTTTTTTCCTTTTTACCTTTAATTCTGTTACCAATAAACTTTTCTTTATGTTGTAACTGTTTATGTGTGGACCTGTTTCGCCTTGCATAGTTTAACTCAATAAAATCGTATTTCCCCTTATGAAAAATAACAGATCCTGTGGGGCGTGGCTCTTAGCTACGTCGAACCATGATACAAGACAAATAAACAGTTTGTCAATAAACAGATTTATCTTTCAGTCTAGCATCAAAGATGCATAAATGAATTTAAGAGAATGAGTCATAAATGTACGAAGAGTATTATAGGCAAGCTTTTCTTTGTCGACATGTCTTTCTATGTCCTTGAGAATTTGCTTTTTAATGTATTCATTGACAAACTTAGCACAGTCTGCAATACTGAAAATTTATTCTATGTTCTTTCTTAGTTTCACCTTTTTCTGTACCTAAATTAAACAAGAAAATGTATGCTGTGGACATTTTTACAAGTCAGTGAAAGTTCCTTGAGGTGGTACCAGCTTTGGATCTGATTGAATTAGAAAACAAATCCAGAAGATCTTTTTTTCAGATAAACACAGATCTTCAGTAATCAAAGGCAACAAAATTTTGTGAAATCTTTGTAGCTGTGGAAGTTCAGTGCTGGAAGTAATAGTGCTGATAGCACTATATTAACCATGCTTTTGCAAATAAATATTACCTTTTACATTTTCATGTGCTTTTAATTAAAATATCTGGGAATTAAGGAATATGAATGAAAAAGCACAAAAGGCAGGTTTTTGTCTATCTTAAAAAATAATAGTATAGATCTGCAGAAGACATTCTGAGCACTACCAAGTTCTGACCTCTTCTGCCCTGTTATTAGAAGTTGCTTCAGTATTGCAGAATGTCTGATTTCTCTAAAAGACATATAAAATGAAGAAACTGTTAACACATACATCTCAGGTGCAGGTAGCTCAGTTTGCAAGCAGCAGATTGAGATGCAAGTTGACCTCTGGGTGGGAGCCTGAGACATGAGGCCATGAACTGCCAACCCATTTGTTAACAAAGACTCACAAAGACCGGTGGCACCAGACAGGTGGATGGACACTGGGAGAGAGAGGTGGACTGGGAGACTCTAAAATAAGAGCTAGATATGCATGCAGTTATAATCCAAGGGAATAAATGCCCAGAGATTCTGTTGGGGATCCTCCTCCTCAGCACCAGCTCGATCTGTGTCTGTATTACTGTGCCATGAATAAATTGCTTTATGGAACTAGACATCTGAGACTATGCCATGGGAAACCTAGGCTGAACTGATAAAGAAACCTGGTTTGACTGCAAGTGAGGCACCCATCAACTCACTGGAGCTGACCACTGCGAAGGGACTTCAGTCCTGGGAGTGAATGAATCTAGTATTGGGAGTGTGGCTGCCAGAGAGTTTTGTTGATGGTCAGACTGGCAAGTTTCCTGAACATTAACAAATCAAAAGTGAGTAAAGTAAATGTTTTCATTTATCTGATGTGCATCACTGTTTAACCGTACATGATTTACAATTACATTTCTTCAAAAGGAAGGACCTGTACTATTTAACAAAGATCCATATACAATTTAAAACTGTAGGCTGTTTTCCTGTTTTAGCAGAAACAGGTTGTAGTCCATGTCTCTACTCTATAAAGAATATGTGGAGGAGGTGAGGAAAGATTTTCCAGGAATGTGGTTACTGGGAGTGGATTGGAATTCCAGCGCTGAAATTTGGGTTTTATTACTTTACCACTAGAATACGCACAGAAACTAAGAGCTTAATGCAATCTGAATATAAGCTGTGAGGAGTCTTACTTGTTTCAATGAATAGTAAGCATGAAACAGTTGGGTTTGTGTTATTGACATTTACTTTCCTTGATGACATTTCTCTTGGTAGACAAAGCCACAACTGTAGGGGAGAGTACACTTCACATTTCTAAACTTTTTATTTCGCTATCCGTGGGAAAAAAGAGGCAATCTTTTTTTTTTTTTTTTTTTCTCCTGGGGTTTTGTTTATTTTTATTTTCTCTTTTGGACTGATGTGTTGCTTAGGGCCACCCAGGCTAAGGTTTTCCTTTGATTTGTGTTCTGGAGCAGAGCGGCACAGGCAAGCCTTACCTTTGTAGAACAGTAATTGACAAACTTGAATTCATATCCTTGAGTAACTTAAAGGAAGGTCACAGAGCAAAGAACATATGGGGGAAAGAAAAAGGACAGCTTAAATTCTAGAGAGGAGTAAAATGTGTTTGAAGCAGCTTACTTCAAGTAGTAAATGCCTCACTGTCATCCATGGTTAATCAGCCCCTTATTAAAGGGTTAATTTAATAAGCAGTAGAAGTAGGACCACCATGAAAGTTTACAGAACTCTTACAGTTGTTGTCTTTCCTTTTTAGAAAAAAAGAATTATATCTGAACCATTTTCAACAGAGACTGAACTGGACACACTTCCAGTTATCATGGATTCATAGAACCCTTCCTTCCTTCCTTCCTTCCTTCCTGCCTTCCTGCCTTCCTGCCTTCCTGCCTTCCTGCCTTCCTGCCTTCCTTCCTGTGATAAAAACCACACAACTCTCTCCAGTTGATAAGAGAGTATGATTTTATTTTGGGGTCAACCGGAGAGTCCGGAGATATCCGATAAAAATAAAGTGAAAAATAAAAAGCGAAAACCCCGGGTGGCGGGATGGGCGCCGAGGCTAGCCCACGGCTGCCTTTGCGTCGGAGCTAGCAACGCAGAGCCTGAGTCTAAGCTAATCCTAGACTCTATGTCCTTAAAGCAATAGAATT
This sequence comes from Machaerirhynchus nigripectus, assembly GCA_013397975.1. NCBI lineage: Eukaryota > Metazoa > Chordata > Aves > Passeriformes > Dicruridae > Machaerirhynchus > Machaerirhynchus nigripectus. The sequence continues at coordinate 16,473 of VZRQ01007371.1, read as the reverse complement.
CCGCTAATCGGAATAGAGGCCTGGGGTCTCTGCGCTGGGCCTTGGTGGCAGGCGCTCTGACTGGAAGGCACGAGAGAGAGTACCTCCCAGGAGCAGCACAACCACCGAAATGGCTGCCGAGGGCGGTGCGAGCTGTCTTTTGTCAGATAGTGTCTCCGCCCTGCTCCGCCCATGTCACGCCTCCATGGCCCATGCGGATTGGATGGTATTAGTGATGAGGTAAGGCCTTCCCGCCAATGGGCTCGCGTCTCTAGGGGTAGGTGGGCCACTGATGTCATCGTGGCCCAAAGGCGGGAAAACCACCTCATTGGTATGCACGGTTGCCATGGAGCCAGTGACAGGGCTAACGGCAGCTTACTATTTTTAGAAACTGCCACCTAAGAACCAGCTTTGGAGAACCCAGACCCCTAATTGAAATAAATGTAAAACACATATAAAACATAGGTAATAAATTGTAAAAATAATTAATTCCAACTTAGACCAATATTATATCCCCCCAAATATATGGTAAAAATAGAAAACATAGATTTGAAGGCATCATTCAGGGTAAACTGTCCAATAAACTTCAGAATGCTTTTTTAAAACTTCTTTTTAACTTTTAACAACAATAAGTATGTGGGATGCGAGATTGTCTCCCTCTGGGATGCCTGGGGTCGGCCAGGGAGACAATCTGGGGAATTAGATTTCCTCCCTTTGGGACGTCCGGGGTCGACTTAGGCTGGGGAGGAAATCAAGCAAACTATTTTAACTTTATTAAACATATTCAACTGTGTATAACTTGAGGGAAGCGAGGTTGTCTTCCCCTGGGATGTCCGGGGTCGACTGAGGAGACAACCTTTGGATTTGAGATTACCTCCCTATGGGACGTCTGGGGCTGACTAAGGCAGGGAGGTAATCAGCATTAAAAACCTTAAACAACTTCAATAACTGCGTAAACTCTAAAAAGCAAATAACAAGTAATGTCCATCCTTAATGAACTGCGTCCATTAGGGCTATGTCTTTGTCCTTAAGAGTCCCCAGTGCAAGAAGCCATTTTGTCTTGGGATATTTATGACACTTCTTCCTTCTTTCCTTCCTTCCTTCCTTCCT
>VZRQ01007371.1:0-15363 GCA_013397975.1 Machaerirhynchus nigripectus | reverse complement strand
CTTCCTTCCCTCCCTCCCACCCTCCCTCCAAACTCTTTGGCTTTGCTAAAGAGAAAGAGTATTGATGCAAAAGAGAATTCTGCTCATCTCTCACTTCCTGACCCCAGGTTGCAATAGGTACTGATGTTGGAAAGGAACCCAGACTGGGCAGGAGGAACAGGGGTGAAATGGGAATGTCCCATTCCCAGCATGTACAGAAGTTATTTCCTGCAGAGGAGCTACCTACTCCTCTGTGCCTGAAATCCGTCTACTACATAGAGTGAATCTACTCTTCTCACACCCAGTGCTTGGCCTGTGCCTGCAGCTACCAGTGCTGTAGTTCACTAGGCACATCAGAGCCAGTACCCTAAGCTGAGGTGTCCTCTTTCTCTCAGATGACACCTGAAAAAAGATTGGCTTGATTGAAGACTGAGCCCTGAGCATCTCTGTTCCATACTCTAGGACCTACCTGCCTGTAATGACCTCAGCTCAGACAGACTGAAGGCACTGAAGCAGCTGTGAGACCTGATTAATACAGCAGTCTGGTGGTCAGGAAGTCACCTGGGCTACCTGACAATTATATGTCTAGTGAATTAATGCCATCATGAAAAGAAAAAAAACCCAACAAAAATAAACCAAGTCAGGTATGATTATAAGCGGCAGTATGTTACTAAATCAAACCAGTGACACTGGAATGTAGAGTTTTTTCTTCTGTAAAGCATTAAATTCTCAACTCATGCCATCTTTTGCAAAAGCAGATCTGTGAACTGCCTCAGTCAGACCTGTGCACACTAGCTAAGGGAAGTGGTATTCAGCTTTCTTCTGCATTTAATGCTGTTCCAATATAGAGCAATCCATTAGCATTATCACTTTACATAAGACTTTCCCACATTTATAATTTTGGAGATGGTTTCTCAGATTTGTGCCTTTCTTTGAAATGTTTTGCAGATTTTGCACTTCTGGCAAATAGAAGGATGCAAACTTTTCTATAAGTGATCATAAAATACATTGCTCATATGCTTCCATTTTTCCATTTCAAAATTATTTATATTACAAACATATCATGACCAAAACCAGCCCCTAATTTCCCAAATTACATCAATAAACTTTCAATGAACTGATGACAAACTGATTGTTCCAGAGCCGGGGACAAAATTCCCACACTGAAAGTGGGAAGAATTTCACAAGAAACCTTGGTGAAAACCAGAATACATCCCTATAAGTCCCTGAAATTGATATGAACTGTAGCTGGGATTTTTCAAGAGCAGGGCTGAAGATGATTGAAAACACGTGATATTACTTTTAGTAAAATGCTGCACACTCAATGTTTCCTCAACATCCTGTGTAGCAGCTAGTACAAAACAGCAGTAAAAATGTCAAAGAAGAAAATGCAGATATGATAATTCAATTTAAGTAGGTTTTAATTGCTTCTTCTGATAACACCATTTGACAATAAGATCTTTTTAAACTACTCGTTAAAACCGTAATGAAATTTAGAACAACAGACACAGCAGTAGTTCAGTGCTGGTATGTATGGATACTGAAAAGCTGCTAGCAGAAGGTTTTTCCAGCTTCTTGCAATATTCTATGAGAATCTCTCCTTTCTCATGCAAGCTCTGAAAACAGTAGGATGGTTCTTGTAAACAATATCTGAACACCTGGTGTTTGTCTAAGTTCTGTTTTGGTACATTGGAGAAATGTTTTGAAGATAGGTGTTGTAAGACTTTAGCCAATCACCCCAGGAGGTGGGTGATCACTGACCAATCACTTTATGGAACTAGAATGTATAGCGAGGTTGTAAACTAAATAAATAATTCAATTTCTTGCTGGAATTCTGTGTTGCTGCATCTCTCCGTCCCGGGTACTACAGTGACAAAACCTACCAACCTTTGTGTATTATTGTTCCCATAATTACTCTGAATTAATACTTTCTAAGATTTTGCAAGAAAATATTGCAGAACTGAAAAGTATTTATTAATTTAATAAAGTGGATTCTATTGTGGCTATCTATCTGAGTTGGTGTCAGGCATTGATTTCTGGTGAGTTGCAATGGCTAAGTCATTTAAGAGATTCCCTTCTATTTCCAGAAATAAATTAGATGCTTCCAAGTCTGGGATTAATTTCTACTTAGAATTTTCCTTAAGACACTTTTGAAACTAGTGTAAAAGTTAGCATTCATCATACCTAGCTTCAGTAATGAAAAAATACTAAATATCTAATCTAATCTTGCTGTTAGGCAACTTCTGTAATGAATTAAGAGAGGTACACAGAGATGGACCTTTTTATCTCAATTGTTATATGATCCATCCATGCCTGAGATGTACTGGAGATGGTTTTTTGTACTCTAATAGGGTTATTATTTCTGTCATGTTTTATATTAGTTGTATAATAGTTCTTTATATGTCACCTCAACAGTGTTCTTTGGGTGCTTTGGATTTTATGGGGAGATAAAGGCTCTGAAATCACGTAGATTTGCAAAGGATTTCAGCAGCTGGTCTCTTGTGTATGCTGCTGAAAACTACAAACATTTCCAGTATTTTTGTGATCAGTAATCTGCTACATTTAGAAAATGAGAGTGAAATGCATCCCTGTTTCCATACTTACATTAAGTTCAAGAAATGCAAAAAATTCCAGAAGGAATATAAATCAACCACTAATTGATGTGGCTTAGCAAAGACCTTATCCTAGTGGGAGAAATTTCCAGTGTTTGGAACTGCTTAGCTTTTTGGCATATTACCTAACATACTTAATTGAAGAAACCTCAGAAGAGACTTTCATCTGATCTGGTATGTATGGCAATGCCTACACCTCCAAATTAGTATTTATAGCTACCACCAAGGTTTTCATGTACTTTATGTAACCGTCCTCTGGTAATCTCTGCTTAGGAGGACATCCCATCAATATTTTTAATCTTGTCATGAATAATTACATTTTCTTCCTTCCTTTTAGTATATAATGTTTCACAAGTTGGGAAATTTACCTACTTTGTCAATGCTAGTGCCCTAACTCCTATTAAAGGTTTTTGGAGGCATTTTGTAAGTGTAATTTTTTCTTCCGTGTCCTTACACTCTTACTTGTAATAGTACATGTATTAAGTAGTTGTTTGGATTCAGTCAGATTATGTACTAGAAAGCAAAATGGTCCTTTTTCTTTGGTCTGAATTTCCATTTAGATTGCTTTCTGACTGTAAATAATTCCTTGAAGACTGTGTATACCATACTATCACTTGTTCATATAGCTTAGGAAAGGTCCATTTAATTAATACTAAGACTTTCACTGACAATATCAATAGGTTATTGAGAAAAAAAACATATGACCAAATCTCCGAACTGTACCTTTCATATGAACTGCTTTTCCACATTATTGGATGGTTTGTCGACATGGAAAATGTGGAAGGCCAATTGGCTTGTCTCCTTATAGTAGTGAAAGGGATAAGTATATACGTTTTGTTTTGCTTTTAATTTTAAGAAGATGTTCTGGTTCAATCTTTTAAATGAAGTTTTTTGTGGGAAAAATAAATGTAATTCATAAAATTTTATCTATTCCTATTCTATATTAAAAAGATTAATTTATAAAATCACCTATGTTTTAGCTGAAGTTACTTGACAGAATTTCTATTTCAAACATTAACATATTTTTGATAAAATTTGATGTTGCATGGTCTGTTTTTTTATCTATGAATACGTAACATGAAGGAAAGGGGAATACTTAGGTGGCAAAAAATACTACCTTCCATTAATCATATAGCCCACATTTTGCTAAGCAAAGCACATTCTCCATTACCTCATTTACCTGTTTTCCTTTTTTTTTTTTTTTTGGCACAGTGCAGTTATAAGAGGAAAGGTTTAGCAAAAGTATTTTTCTTTTCTTCCACTTACCACGAAAGTTAGAGCACACAGTTACAACAGTTTTTTCTATGCTATATTCTGCAAGATCTGAATTTCTTGCTCTTTCTGTATTTGAAATTACTGTATATAACACTACAGAAATCAAAATCCTAATTATGCAATGAGTGGTTAATTGTAATTGAACTGGTATTTAAAATCTAGGCCCTAAGGTGCTTATATGCATACTTTAAATATGTAAATAGGTGTTCATAAAACCCAGCCTAAATATATGGTATTTTGCAAGGTATTTCATGCACCCTTCAGTTAGATTGCATGTGACTCCAAGTTGGGTGGGAGTGGTGATCTACTGAAAGGTAGCAAGGCTCCACAGAGGGATCTGGATAGGCTGGCTCAATGGACTGAGGCCAACTGTATGAGGTTCAAAAGTCCCAGGTCCTGCACTTCTGTCCCAGCAACCCCGTGCAACACTACCTGCATGGGAAGGAGTGGCTGTAAAGCAGCTCGGTGGAAAAAGGTATAAGGGTGCTGGTCAACAGCACCTGAACACGAGCCAGCGCGTGCCCAGGTGGCCAGGATGGCCAAGAGGATCCTGGCCTGCATCAGCAATAGTGTAGCCAGGGGAACCAGGTCAGTGACTGTCCCCTGTACTGGGCCTGGTGAGGCCTCACCTTGAATTCTGTGTTCAGTATTAGGCCCCTCACTACAAGAAGGACATGGAACTGCTGGAGCAAGTCCAGAGAAGGACAATGGAGCTGAGCAAGGATATGGACCACAAGTCTGATGAGGAATGGCAGAGGGAGATAGGGGTGTTCAGCTTGGAGAAAAGGAGGAGGGGAGACTACTTCACTGGAGATTGTAGTGACGTAGGATCAGTCTCTTCTCCCAAGTAACAAGTAATAGGATGAGCGGAAATAGCCTCGAGTTGTGTAATGGGAAATTTAGAATGGATTTTAGAAAATGGTAGTCAGGCATTAGAACAGGCCGCCCAGGGAGGTGGTGGAGTCACCATCCTGTAAGTGTTCAAAAATTGTGTAGATGTGGCACCTGGAGGCATGGTTTAGTGATGCACTAGGCAGTGCTGGGTTACTTTGATGATCTTAGAGGTCTTTCCCTCTACGATTTATAACAGCTGATTCCTTTTACTTTCAGCCATCATTGAAAGTAATCAACACTTACAGTAAGGCAATTTCAATAGGATCAGAGCTCCACTGAATCAACAGGACTGTGCCTTGATACTGTACCTTCTTGAAACAAGGGCACAGTTGGAATTAGCAATAAATCATATGCTTATTTTTTCAGTGAGCAAAAATGATACTTTTTCTCTCCTGGCTTAAAAGCATACGTATTTCTTCATGTTGTTAGTCTACAATTGTTCAGTCACCATGATCATAGCTGTATTATGTAGTCTGTACTGATAATGATCAAAAGATATTGAGAGTTCACAGATCATATAATGATATTTAGAGGAAAATGAGCTTTCTGCCTATGCTGATACCGTTATTGTCTCTACAGTAAACTTGTACCTAAGCTAAAATGTATATTGGTATGGCTACTGCAATTTTATTTCAACAGGGTCCCACTGAACCCATTTTTATTGGTTTTGCACAGCCTGGTTTTTGGTAGCAGGGGGGCCACAGACGTGGCTCCTGTGAGAAGCTGCTGGAAGCTTCCACCATGTCCAGCAGAGCCAATCCCTAATGGCTCTGAAGATGAACATGCCACTGGCCAAAACTGGGCCAATGAGGTTGGTAACGCCTCTGTGATAACATATTTAAGAAAAAATCAAAACAGAGGACACACAGTTTTTCTTCTAGTCAGAGATGAGAAGGAGGTGAGAACATGTGAGAGAAAACAACAGGGTGACACCAAGGTCAGTGGAGAATGAGGGAGAGGAGGTGCTCCAGGTGCCAGAACTGAGATTCCTCTGCAGGCCATGGTGATGACCATGGTGAAGCAGCTGTGCCCCTGCAGCCCATGGGGATCCATGGGGGATGCATGGATCCACCTGCAGCCCATGGGGGAGGTGCCCATGCCGAAGCAGGTGGATGCCTGGAGGAGGCTGTGATCCAGTGGGAGATCCAATGGAGAGAGAAGGCCCATGCTTCCAGGCTGGAGCAGCCTGTGCTTGGAGGACTGCACCCTGTGGAAAGAGAGACCCGTATCGCAGCAGTTTTGGGAGGACTGTCTGCTTGTGAGAGTGGACCCACGCTGGAGAAGTTCACGGAGAACTGTCTCCCATGGGAGGGACCCCACAGTCTCAGAGGGGAAAGACTCCTCTCCCAGAGCAGCAGAAGAAAATTTTGGGTGATAAACTGACCAAAATCCCCATGCCCTGTCTCCCTGTGCTGTCGCTGGGAAGGAGGGAGGGGCATGGGGGAAAAAAACGTGTTTTAAGGGCTTAGTTTACTTCTCATCATCCTTCTCTGATTCTGTTATTAATAAATTCACTTCGCAACTTTGCCTCTTTTGCCCTTGAAGTGTTTTTCTCCCGGTCCTTATCTCAACTCATGAACCCTTCATTATTTTTTTTCTCTCCTCTGCCCCGCTGTGGCAGGGGAGGGTGAATGAGTGACTCTTGTGGGTCCCTGGAGTTGGGCCAGTGTCAAACCACGACCCCATTGTACATGATAGGAATCTAGCTGCACATTTTTGTTAGTGCTATCATCTCCACAGCTACCAGAGATGATGTCAGAGACGTGATATGCATGATGACATGACAAAACATCTGGGAACTGCTGTGTCTGCTCAGAGACCTCAAGAGAGGACAGCCCATAGGCGCACTGTTTTCAAAACTGCTTTCTGTCTATAAATAAAGTGTTTTCTCCTACCTCTTTCACTTTTTCAAAGTATTGTGAACAAGAACCTCTCATAACTTATCATAAATACAGAATTCGTACAGAATTTCTGTATTTTTTAAAATATTAAGGGTTTTAGTGATTCTGAAAGGAATTAATCTTGTCCATTGGAAAAAACAAATGCTGTTCCCCAGATTTTTACATCTTGGACAGCAGAACTAATTCTGGGGGCAAGGTTTAGGTCCAGCCATTTAGATTTTTTTACCTTTTTTTTCCCCTGGGTTATAGAAGTTAGGGATCAGTCCTATAAAGTCACAAGATTTTTTGTTTCTACAACATTGACTTCATTTTGATTCTAGAACAACTCCAAAAATACTACAAAGACCTATAAAACATACTTGTAGTCCTCTGTATAATGGGAAAAGCAAATATCCATTAATGAAACAAAGAAAACTTTATAAACAGAACATTTTACGTAAATTATTGCTCTCAAGCACTTTATTTCTTCAAAAATTTATGATGTTTTCTTCTTTTAAATGCAGCCCATATAGTACAGCTAAGTATCTAATTAATCTATAACTGTAGACTGTAGAACATTTTTCTTTTATACTGACTTTTGGCTGATTATCTTCTTCATCTTTCTTATTTATAATTAAATTAGGAATACAACTTTACAAGGTAAATGGCAATTTGACAACTTCAAAAAGGTATAGAAGAAAGAAAATCATGTTAGCAATGTATGAACATTTTCAGTTTATTCATTATTTAAAATATATTTAAGAATTTTGCAGTGGTATCTTACTTCTAGAGAGGAAAGACTATTTTCTTAAGGAACAAGTTTAAAAAACTGTCCACTTTTTGTGGAGAGAAATTAATGCCATTTAAACTAGGGGCAGTTTGAGCTGTCTATGCAGTTTTAATGAGAATCCACTGGAGAGCAGATGAAAAGGAATGTCATTAAGAGAGCTTTGTGAATGGTGGTATTTTTGTCCTGTTGGCTTTAGAAGTTTAAAAATCACTTAAGCATTTTCTCCTTTCCTGGCTGTTTCTGAGAGGCAAATTGGTAGGGGGTTGAGTGGGGTGGAGTGGTGATGAAATAAGTAGTGTCCCAAATCTATGTCTCCTGCTTTGTCCTTTGTCAGGATGTCTTGCAATAATCATTTTGAGGAATTCTCATCACCAATTTAGTCCTGACCAAACACAGCATTTAAGTATGTTCCTATATTATAGTACTGAGTGCCCCAGTGTGCAGGGTATGGTTAAGAGCACTGTTGAACAGTGGACCCAAATGATAAATTCTGTAGACTAGGAGGCCTGCAAATACTGTCTTAGGTCTAAATCATAGATGTTCAGAAATGTCCGTGGTATGCTCAGCACACTCATTAACATTTGGGATGATTACATTAACAAGAAGACACATGTAGAGGATTAATATTGAACTGGCCTGCTTCCAGTGTAACTGTGGAAAAGGCTTAATAAAATTCTCCCCAGAAACACAACTATTGATCTTTCATCACTGCATCCAGTAAGTTCAGGAAGAAGAATTCCTACCCTCTTTTTTCTTCACCTTTAATAACCACTTTAACAAGTTGTTGGAGTGGGAGTTTTTTCATTGGAGCTAAGAAAGACTTATGACATTGAATTGCTATGAGCTGAATAAGTACAGTAGCCTGAGGAAGATATTAACTTTTAATATTAGTTTTGAACCCTCCCATAGCAGTCAAATTCAACTGCTTCCAAGTTGACAGCTTGTTTTTATGGATGCAAAAGTCAAGATTTAATTTGAACATGTCAGGTTCATTTGTAATTGACCTGGAATACTAATGACCACATCTTGGAGTCATTACTCAAAGCTTCATCTTTCTAACCCCTCTCAATCAATCGTCTCTTCTCAAAAGTTCATAGGCCAAACTGTCTCAGCATATCTCCAGATTCTCCAGTCCCTCAATCACCTTTGTAGCCTTCCACTGGACCAGCCCCAGGAGCTCCGTGTCTTTCTTGATCTGAGGAGCCCAGAACTGGGCACAGAACTCCCAGTGTGCCAGGGCTGAGTAGAGGTACACAATTACCTCCCTTGACCTACTGGCAATGTACTTCCAAATGCACCCCAGGATACCATTGGCATTCTTGGCCTCAGGGCATACTGCTGGCTCATGGACAGCTTGTTGTCCATCAGGATCCTCAGGTCCTTATCCACAGAGCTGCATTCCAGCAGGTCAGCCCTCAGCCTATACTGAAGGTGCAGGACCCTGCATTTCCCTTTGTTGAACTTTATATAGGTCTTCTCTGCCCATCTCTCCAGCCTGTCAAGGTCCCTCTGAAGGGCTACACAGCTCTCTGGGGTGTTGGCTACTCTTCCCAGCTTTGTATCATCAGCAAACTTGTTGAGTAGGCATCTCCTGCTTTGTCCAAGCAATTGATGAATAAGTTCAACAATACTGGGTCCCATATTGAAGCTTGAGGACACCACTAGTGGACAGGCCTCCAGCTAGACCCTGTACCACTGATCATAACCCTCTGAGATCACTAATGCCATAATTCAACATCATTTTTCTACAGATAAATAAAGAGAAATGCATCATGTTGAAAGTTGACATGACAATTAAATCTTTGGTTTCAGTTTCTAGCAAATACAAACAATGAAAGAACACAATATACAGTGGCACCAAGAATAGTCTTTGGTTGAGCTGTCTCTCTCACAACAGTTCTTGCAGCATCAAATGGATGTAATTTGTGCCTGGATTTGGCTCATAATTATGATAAGAAGCATGCTAAAATTTTATTCAAAGTCATGACATAAATAATTGGAATAGATTTTTTTTCTTCCAGTTTTGCTAAAAAACCTGATTTTGTGACTAGAGGCACTCCCTTTGGACAAGAATGTGTCTGAATTCTGAGAGATGGCCCAGTTTCACATTGTCTATGCTGCAAATCCTGCCGACTTGGCATGAACTGATAATAATATCCTAGGTAGTCTTGAGAAGCTTCTTTTGCACCATTAAATTTTCTTCCATTTATTTTCACATTAGGGAAATCTTGCTTGGCATGCTTTGACCCTTGGGAACACTAATAAAATTTCCCCACCTCTCACTTTATGTCCTTAAATTCTTAAATTCAAGATTTTAAATTCTTCTCAAGTTCTTAAATGTTTAAAATGTTAGCCCTAGGCTTTAGAGAAAGTTATGGCACTGGGAGCTGACCTTATACTGAGTCTGTCTGGTTTAGTTATGGTGGCAGTAGAAGCAGCACTGAATCAGAAATTATATTACAGAAATTCTGCAGAGGTGGTGTTTCAACTCAGGTGATATCACTGTACTTTTGGTTGGGGGAAAAAAGGAAAAAACAGCAGCATTGATTTAGCAGTCATTATATGATCAAGTATATATAATTAAATTAGTGAAACTGCATTTTTCTTAGCAAATATGTATCTGACTTCTCTAGGATCAAATCCAGGGGCTTCTGAAATTAAAAGTATTTTTCTCTTGATTCTGATAGGAAGTGCGTTTACCGCAAAACATGTTCATTTAAGGACATAACTAAAACCTTGAAATTTGTTTATTGTAACACATCTCTGTGTCCTACAGAAATGTCTTCCCCTGACAAATTTTCATCCATGTTCTTATGCAGATGCACAGGAAGCAAGTTCCTGCTGCAGCTACAATGCATTTCGTCCAAAGAAAGATTTTGACCTGAGAGTAAATCCTCACTGAGGAAATATTAGTTAACCTCTATTAAATATCAAAGACTTTCCTTGTTTTCTTCTAGGCCAAGACATAATTGGAATAGTTCAACTGGGTTAAGGTGGGTTTGTGGGCTTTTACCTGAACACCTCCTATAATTTGTTTTTACATAGAATATAGTTTAGCAGTCATCTTATCCTGAATTAACCTATACCTATGCACTGTGTGCACATTACAGTAGGTTATGTTATTTCTTAATTTGTAAACAAACCATGGTAATTGCTGCTCTTGTGGGATTCAGTACTTTGTTGCCACGGTGCTGTCTGATGGCTCGACCACCAAGCACTGGGCACTCACCCGCAGGGGAGGGGGTGACAAAGGCTGCACACTGCGCAGGAGGGCAGGCGAAGCTCCAGCGAGGGTTCGCCTTGCCCACTGACAGCAAGGGTGCGCAGAGGAGGCAAGGACAAGGCAGAGAGAGTGCTTCATGGTAAAAAAGGAGAGGGTTTATTGAAGGTGAGGGTCCAACACAAATCCAGGGAGGGGCACGAAGAACCAAAAAAAGTCTGTGACATGGGGTTTTATACCCCTACAGAATGGGAGGGGAAAGCACACAACAAACAATAACACAGCAGCAAGGGGGCATTACAGAGGTGGAGAAAAGGGTGTACAACCAATGGCAACAAGAGGAGGTGGGGAGAATTAACAAGGGCCAATGGGGAATTGAGGAACACAGAACTTTCTGGAAGGGAAACCAAATATAGAGGAAAAGGGGAGGAGATGGCGGTGGCCAATTATGAGGGTGCTTATTTGCATGCCCCACACAGCCCCCTGGGAACTCACCCTAACCGTAGGGCTCCTGGGCTGTGTGGGCATCAAACCACTGGACCTGCTGGTCCCCTTGGTCTGGATGGCCGTGGCACCAGCCATGACACACTGCAACACTTTGTCACAGACAGCACAGTAGCAATGCAAACTGCAACTTTTTACATTTACAGAGGTCTGAAAGCCTCACAGAGACAAGGATGTGAAGCATGATCTCACCAGGAGCAGAGGAGTTCAGCTTTGGGTAATGCAGGATGGTGAAGTATGTCATTAGCTTATTTCACTTTAGTAGGTCTGAGTAAGCTACTGTAAGTCTTCATGTGTTTAAAGATAAACCCATGTTAAATACTTTGCTGCATCAGGATTAAAGTGCTAATTGAGTGCCTAATCCTTCTGCATATCCCAATGCTGGAAACTCTGTGTGTGTTGAAAGGGTTTACCTAGACCTGGAGATTTAAGTTATACAGCAAAGTCAGTCAACAGATCATCTGTCCTTGCATTCATGTAAATTTTGCTCCTGGTTTCAGCATAACAATAAATCAAACTATCTTCCGAGGAGAGAGGGATGTGCTCTCTAGAACCTGACAATGAAGTAGTAGGCTCACTAGGGAAAGGCAAGCAAGAAAGGGAATGAGCATCCCCTGCTTCTCAGGTGACCACTTCTGTTGCTGCTTTGTTGATCACATCCAGCTCCACTACATCTGCTCCCCTGGAAGAGATATTTTCTGTCTTTGGTAATGGAAGGTGTCACAGCTGAGAAGCTGATACCAGAAAACCAGTGCCAAGCATGTGGCAAGAGTGTCTTTGCAGCCTGGCACATAGCAGTCAGACTGATGGAAAAAGTCCCTCATTATATTACTTAAGAAATTATATTGGACAGGTAGTGGATGCTGACTGATACAATCATGACTATATAAAATCTAAGGGTCTTTTGAAGCATACTTTTATTTGCTAAAATATGACTCCAGCATCCTCTTGGAAAGGCCCTGCTGGGCTGTGTGGAGGGAGCCATGGCTCCTGGGTCTGCAGAGCAGCCAAAATGTGGAGGGGCCATGGTCCCCAGGCCTGCTGGGCTGCCAGTCAGGGTGCTGAGGGGACCATGCCTCCATGGTTTCAGTCAGTGATCTGTCTCCTTTGGGCTGAGTGCTGTCCATGAGGAAAACATGCTGAGGCAGTGGGGGAGTGCAGGGCAGCTGGAGGCTGGTTTTTGGCCCCCTGGCAAGGCAAAGCCTAGCAGAAAGAAAAGATGTCTTAAAACTTTTCTTGAAATCCTCGAAGAAAGAAGTAAGGGCTAGACAATAAGGTGTGAATTTTAGTCACCTCAAAAGGTAAGCATGGTTGGCTTAGGAACCAAAAGATTTTCATTAAAGTACCTGGTTTCTGCTGTTCTCTCAGAGCTTCAACTGTTTTGTGTTGGGAGCAAGCCAGGTAGTGCTTCCTTCTTGGTGACTATGTGATTATTTTCCATTTTTCTTAAAGATACCAAATCCTTCTATTGTTCCTACAGATGTAGGGAGAAGTACTAGTTCAGCTCTTCAGTCTATTGAAAATTTTAATGTGAAAGTAGTTCAAAACCATCCATCTATGTAAAAACATTAAATCTTTCATACATTTGTGTGTAGATAAGGAACAGTAGTGAATGGAATAAAATGCTTGTGACTAGGATAATAGCATACACACTTATCCTGACTTTCTACTTTCTTATGTACCATTCCATATTAAGCAGGTGAAATTAGGCTGCTGTTTAAATATGAAAGAGTTTCATTTGCTTATAGAAAAAGCAATGAGAATCTGCATTATGTAGTGAAGCATAATTTATAAATAGCATATGCCTTTCCATTAACAGCTGTCTTCAGTGTCAAAAACATCAGCAAGACCTGAACAATAACAGTGGGTTTTGAACTATAACAAAATAGCTGGCATTTAAGTAACTTTCCAGATCTGAACATCTTTGTGTTTTTTAGATCTGAACATCTGAATACTTGGGTGAGAACTGAATGGCTAAAAAGAAGTAATTCTAGTTGAGAATATAGACCTCTATGCTGTACTGCCCCAAAATACTGTAATTTCTTTTGTTTGTCCACTGTTTAATGTTGTTTTGATATTATAATATCTAGCACAAAGATAAAAACCAAACTGTGCTTATGAATAACCGTACTTAATTTATACAAATTAACATAGCACTAAAATTTTACTTTTGAACCAAAAAACCACATTTTAAACTTAATTACCCTTTCACTTAAATAAATAGGATTGTTTTTAGAAATGTGTAATTGCAGAATTCTTAAAGCAAAGGATGGTGTACTTTGCTAGAGCACTCCTAAAATTATTACTGTCTTTGACATCTGCAGATCACACTTTGAAAGCTATGATAGCTTCTGTCCAGGGTTCTGTCACTCTCCACATTATCTCAGTTGCTGTATTTGCAAGCAGAGTGTAGCACAGAATACTAAATTTTGCTGCAGTAAAAGTAATAAAAAAAATGGAGTGTGATCTTTTTCTAAGGGAGCTACACAAACAACATATGCTCTGGAACTTCCTTGCATTAAAATAATTGCTATGTGGTTTTGTGGTATTTGCACATAAATTTCCAAGTTCTGAATAACTGAGAAAAAAAGTCTTAGTGCTGTGCTAACAACCAAAGAAATAATAACAACAAACAAATCCTTTTGTCTACTACTCCTACACAACTGTGTAAAGAAGTCCTAGTTGAATAGGCTACTGCCTCTCTCAAAGATATCCTACAGAGAAAGCTTCTTTTACACTATGCCCTGAGAAAAGTTTAATTGCTTCAGTTAAGAGTTTGCTCCTGGTTTAGATGCCAAACACCTGACATGCCTATCTGACACACTCCACCTAGTATGGATTGTTTATTAGCTTGATGGGTGTTTGGGAAGGGAAGAAGTAAGTGGTTTGTCTCTTTTCTTGTACTAAGCTGGGGTCACTGTTCTGATGTCTGTTATTTGCTTCTCTACTTTTAATTTAATTTTATGGACAGATTTTCTGTTAATAAAGAGTGACTCCAGGCTTCTTGCATCTTTGTCTGTATTTTAAATAAGGTTCTTGACCTTATCGTTTCAGATTTGTCAGAAAAACTGGAAAAGTTGAGCAAAAAAAGAGCAGAAGCTGGGGCAAGAGAGGATGAAAGAATTGTTGCTTAAGTTAAAGGACAACAGAACATCTGTTGTTATTTTTGCCTCCCAATGGGGAAAGAAATACTTTAAACATGCTTTTCTGTTAAAGTTATGACATAAGGTGGTTAGTATCTGTAATTGTGGTAACCTAAAGCAATGTGTGGAAGACAGGATTCAGTGAGTTACATAAATATTTTAGTCCTCTGTGGTTTAGTAGGGTTATTTTTTAAAGAGCACAGGTTGGAGACTGTGGCAAGCATGAAACAGCTCCAGGAGTTTTTTCAACAGGTAACTCTGATGCCATGATGATTTTTTGCCTTTTTATATACTCTTCTTATATACCCTTTTTATATACTCTTTTATATAGTGTGTATATATATGTTTGTTTTGGGTTTTTTTTAATGTATCCTTAGTGCTTTTAGCCCACATACTTGTAATTTCCTAAGTCTGATAACTAGCTTAGACCCAAAGTTCCATTAAGCCAAGAGACCAAACATCTTGGAAGCCTCACAGTTGAGGGTCAGAAAGCCCCAGACAGCAAGGTCCTCTCCAGAACACATTCTGTAAACCAAGATAGGCCCATCTAGAGAGAACATTCCTCAGGACAGGGGCTTCTCTTGAGCCTCTCATTGGGGAATCTTTAATAGATATGCTAATTTGCAAGGTCTATAACTGTATATGCAAATCATCATGTGTGTGCATCTTCGGTGTGCATTATGGGGTGCATTTCATTGCATTCTACCTGGATGTCGTTGTATTGGTTTGGCACGGCCTGGTTTTGGGTCGCAAAGATGGCTCCTGTGAGAAGCTGCTGGGAGCTTCCCACCATGTCCGGCAGAGCCAGGGGCTGATGGCTCTGAAGATGGACATGCTGCTGGCCAGAACTGGGCCAATGAGAGAGGCTAGTAACGCCACTGTGATGACATATTTAAGAAGAAAATCAAAACAAAGTCACAGGTTTTTTTCGCTGCTAGTCAGAGAAGAGGAGGAGGTGAGAATACATGAGGGAAAACAACATGGTGACACCAAGGTCAGTGGAGGAGGAGGGGGAGGAGGTGTTCCAGGCGCTGGAGCCAAGCTTCCTCTGCAGGCCGTGGTGAAG
>VZRQ01007368.1:268472-280121 GCA_013397975.1 Machaerirhynchus nigripectus | reverse complement strand
AGAGGGGGGTTCTTTTATGGGAAAGGTAGGGGGTGGGGTAGGAACCAATAGCCAAGGGGATGTGAGGTATTACCACAGGGAAACAAGGCATGCTGGGTTGTCACCCTAACTGAGGGAAAGTTCTCTGTCTCTGGAGGGGATTCTTTTGGCCCTCAGGCCTCTTTCCTCCCAGGGAATGCAAAGGGCTTGTGTGCCAAGGGCTCACAGCCCTCCACACGCTCGGGCTGTTCCCAGCTGGATTCAGGTGAGGGAAGCACACACCAGCTGCCCAGCACGGAGGGATGCCCCATCCTGGCTCTTGTTCCTCAGCCCAGCTCTGCTCCAGGGAGCAACCCTGAGTGAAATCAGCACCCACCTGCACCCCAAAATGAAACCAGCCCCTCAGCCGTTCCCAGCCCCACATCCATGGGTGAGACACCTCCGGATCTCTCCTGGAGAGCGACACCTCCTCCAGAGCAGTTCCTTGTTTAAAACACTGAACCTTCACGCTTGCAAAGCACAGAGCCTTTGGGACGTCACCAGAGCCACAGTAATAATTAAAACTCAGGAGAGGAAAAGGAAAAATGATGAAAATTAAATGTCCCAACAGCTGCTGAACATTTAACAGAAGTTTCTGACCACCGAGCCAGTATGAAGTGATTTTTAGTGGACAGGTTGGAGTAAGTTGAAGTGACAGGAGTGGGAATGAACAGTTGCTCAATGGGAAGTGACAGCGAGAACACCCAGGGGTTGCTGCTTTACTCACTCACTGTGATTAACAATGTTGTCCACAAAGATTGAAACTTAATTAACATTTTTAAATTGTGCTTTGACATTTTTAGCTCTTCCTATAAAAGCACTTGTGCAGCTGTGCGGGCACAACGGAGCTTTAACTGTTTGAACCACTCACCCACTGGAGGCTGATTGTGTTT
This sequence comes from Machaerirhynchus nigripectus, assembly GCA_013397975.1. Classification (NCBI taxonomy): domain Eukaryota; kingdom Metazoa; phylum Chordata; class Aves; order Passeriformes; family Dicruridae; genus Machaerirhynchus; species Machaerirhynchus nigripectus. The sequence goes on along the minus strand of VZRQ01007368.1, from coordinate 279,210 downwards.
GACTCCTGACAGCAGAACCACCGAAATCCAGATGTAGCCAGCATTCAAGGACTGCTCCAAGTGCCTGGGATCAGAGCCCTGCTTCTCAAACAGGATTAAATCCCTCACGAAATGTTCCACTAACTTTGGTAGAAGAGTTTTGCTCGAATGGGATCTTGGAGCAGAGGGTTACAGTAAGCTTGACCCTGGTGAGTTGATAACACACCTGTCTTTGGGTGAAAAAAATAACAAATTCAAGCTTCTGCAAGAAATTTTTGTTCACTGCTCCCACCGAATTTCCAAAGTGAGCTTCCCAATTAAAGCAGGAGCACCAAAGCAGATGGAATAGGACAGAGTAATTTTCTTTTCTTGGGAAAAGCACGGCCTGCAGGAAGAAACTCAGAGTTTTATTTGACTTTGGGGTGCTGAAGTCAGAGCTCCTTGAACATCCCCAGTCTCCCAAGAGTTTACCCTCTTTTCCAGGTCACTCCGTGGCAGTTTCACAGGTTTGATCCAAGGACAATCAGTATTTCTCTTTGAGTATTAAAAGCCAGCACAGAAGAAGAGAATAAATTTTAATTTTCTGAAGACGGTATTATGATTCTGTTAAATCTGTAAAGGAAAAGATGTAACTCCCATATAAAATACGTGGAAAAGCAGGGAAAGAAGGGAAATTTTTTTCCGAGTTCTGGTAGGAAATCCACAGTCCCTTGGAGCCTCTGACATGCACCAGAGAACGGGTCTCATCTTTCGAGCGGGAACACAACGGATTTAATAAAATTCACTCTCCTGGGCAAAGGAATGTAAATATCTGCAGTTATATAAACACTGCAGCCGGGCAGCGTGGCCGTGCCCAGCCAAGCCGGGCTGCAGTAAACAACTCTCCCTCGTTCCACTGAATATTTAACAGCTTCATTTAGAAAGCAGAGCCGCTCCACCTTCCCTGCGTGCACCAGGTGTCAAGGCACAATCACATATCAATCCATTCAAATCAACCCTAAACCAGAGCCTCTTGTAGAAAAACACAATGCAATTAGAAGGAAATGGTCAGCTCAATATTGGCCCGCTAATGAGAACTGCCTCGATGAAATGACTATATTCATTTAATTAAAAAGCCCATTATGGACCCCGTTCAAAGTGCTGCTCACTGAACTCTTTCGTATCAATCTCATTTGTGTTTGCAGCATGTTTGGGGCATTATGTTGATTTGCACCAGCAGGTTCTGGAGAACAAAGTCTTGGGGGAAAAAAACCACTTGGCCCCTCATGAAAGGGTTTTACAAGAGATAAATATATACATAGATGGATACGAGCACTAATGGTTATCTGCTACAATACCTGCAGCTCAGGTTCAGGAGTAGGAGGGATGGAGTCATTTCCAACCCGGAGTACAGCTCAACTTCACGTGCAGCGCTTGCTGAATCACCACAAATTTCACCCAGATGGTTTTGGAAGCATCAGTGCCACCCTGGAGGAAGGAGGAAGCTGCAGGGGGGAGCTGCAAACGGCCCCAGCAGCCCCTGGCTGTCAGTAAATGCAGAGGGAAACTGCATTTCTCACCCTCCCACACGCAGGCATCACGGAAAATGCAGCAGGGCAGAATTGAGGAGGGATCCAGCAGGAAATGACATTTCCCAGCAGTTGCATGCACAGATTTTGGCCTTCACCGAACAAAAAGGAGTTGAAGCTGAACGACGCCGAGGAATATCAGCCACTGCTGTGTGAAAACTTGAGGAGAAGCACTGCAGTTTTTTTAGAGCAAGCTAAAAAGCTCGTAATCAGCCAGATGCACAACTCCTGCTTTGACAAGGCGCTGCAGGGATAAGCAGCTGGATTTTTATCCCCTTTACCTCAGAGGCTTAAATACCGAGGAGCACAAGCACCTTCAATCTGCAGAATCACTGCTTGGACAGATGAATTCCGAGGGGTAACCCCAGCGCAGGAGAGCTGCAAAATACTTGCAGGTTCAGCTCAGCCCCATCCCTGAGCTGACCCAGCTGTGAGGAATTCGCTGCAACCTGCGAAATTATTCGGAATCTCTAAGATTATAACATAAATCTTTGTTTACCACAGGCATAGCCCTGAGCACTGAGCGACAAGCATCCAATATCCTTCCCCCACCGCGCCCCCGCTACCACCAGTCGAGCAGGAGTGGCAAAGCAGGAAGAAATTCTGATTTGCACATCTGATTTTTCGGCGTTTCAGGGCTTTGAGGGCAAATCTGGCCTGTGCAGTGTGTGTCGAGATCTGCCAGGAATCTGCATTTGGGTAATATCTCAACAGAGCACAGAACTGGGATGGCCGACGGGTTAAAGAGGGGCTCGGTTCCAGGGCTGAGGGGCTCAGTCCCAGGGCTGAAATAATTCCTGGGCTGAGGGGATCAATCCCAGGGCTGAGGGGCTCAATGCTAGAGTTGAAATATTCAATTCCAGGGCTGAAATACTCAGTTCCAGAGCTGAAATCCTCAACTCCAGAGCTGAGGGAGCTCAGTTCCAGGGCTGAAATCCTCAACTCCAGAGCTGAGGGAGCTCAGTTCCAGGGCTGAAATCCTCAGTTCCAGGGCTGAAATCCTCAACTCCAGAGCTGAGGGAGCTCAGTTCATGGCTGGAATATTCAATTCCAGAGCTGAGGGAGCTCGGTTCCAGGGCCGAAATCCTCAATTCCAGAGCTGAGGGAGCTCAGTTCCAGGGCTGAAATCCTCAGTTCCAGGGCTGAAATCCTCAGTTCCAGAGCTGAGGGAGCTCAGTTCACGGCTGGAATATTCAATTCCAGAGCTGAGGGAGCTCGGTTCCAGGCCTGAACTGTGCTGTTCAGATTTATCTGGGGCCCGGCCGTGCCAGCACTTGAATTATTTATGTGATTGCCAGTGTTAGGACCCAGCGTTTCCAACAGAGGCCTCGTGCCCTGGCCTTTGGCACCGGCGGCTCCTGCTAATGAGGGCGTGCGATGCCAGTGGCCTCCATCCCCATTCCAGCTCCACACGGAGCGCTCTGGTGACAGGAAATCACGGGCTGCCCGTGTCCCCACCCTCCCGGAGGTCACAGAGCTCTGTGGCACACGCAGAGAGGGCGATGTGGGGCACAAGGCCCACTCGCTCAGCTGCCAGTGCAGGTTCTGGCCCGTTCTGCAGAGCTGTCGAGCATCCCTGCTAAAAGCAGAGCGACGAGCCAGCAGTGCTGCCCTTGTTTGTTTTCACAGCCCCTCGGAAAGCAGGGCTTTTGGAGAGGCTCGTTAGTCATAATGTCTCGTTCTCCTCAATGCAATTATGGCCCAGCAGATGTTGCCGAGTGCTCCTGACACTCCTCTCCAGCCTCCAGGGCTGTGTTGGCCAGCAGCAGCCCAGCCCAGGACCTGCCTGGGGGTCACAGGGGGGGCACAGAGGTTAATTCGGGTTCTCCTGGAGCCTTGGTCATTGCTACTGAACATATCTGAAAGTGAAGTTACCTTCTGAAAGCAAAAGAAGACACAGAAAGTACAAAATAGTGATGTAAAGGGTCATTTGTATCACTGTAAATGCCAGAGAGAGAAGTGTTTACCAGCCTTAGAAATGCTGCCAGAGTCCAGACAGGCTCTGTTTCTTCTGGAAGCTCATTTTCTGAACTCTTGGATAAGAATATTTTGTTCTCTTCCACATGTTAAAAATGAAATCCTAGCAACAAAAATGCAATTGTTTTCCTAAAGAGAGCACGAGCTTCATTTAAATCTCATGTGGCTCTCACATCACCAACATCCTACACTGAATATCTCCGCTCCATGTCCCCGGCACTGATGGAATCTGGACCAGCACGAGTGGGAAAATCTCACACTTCAATTCACTGAGCAGCACCAGGTCTCAGTTTTCCTCCAGTGACCAGCACACAAACAATCAAAAGATGCAAATCATCTCCTCCCTTGTGCAAAAACATAATGGAAGAGGGGAATATTCTATATTAGACCCACCTGAACATCAGTGCTCTGTCAGGAAGGGAAGGAAGAGTCATCAAAGCATCTTTCTGAGCTAACAGAATAGGCAGAGAGGAGGAAAAAAAGACCTGTTTTTAAGCCACTCTTTAAAGATTTTATTCTTATTCACAGCGAGGCCTAACAGGGAGGTGGCATCGGGCCTCCTCCTGCTAACCCCGGCATCTGGGAGACTGGGAGAAAGTTAAACTTTCTTAAAAGGCACCAAGCAACATGAAAGACTGGGGTTTTTTTTTGCACTCCAGGTTATCCTTAAAGCTGCACAACCCCTGCAGGCCCAATTTAGGCAGCCTCTACCCCCTCTTCTGTAGTGACCGCTTAGGGAAGCCAAACATTAAACTTGGCCCCTTGTAATGACTGTCAGAGGAACTTGGCCTCCTCTCTTTGTGGGCCTGCCTTTGTTTGCACCAGGAAAAGAAAATCCACCGAATTTAAAATTGCATCGAGCATTTTGAGGGGGCTGTTCAGAGGCAAAGGGCTGCTTCACTCCCAGCTGCACTTTTGAGGGATCCTAATTTGACTCCAAAATCAGCCTCGGCTCGAGCAGTTGTCGGGATCAACACGCAGCCTCTCATTCCCCTCAGCGCAGCCTGGACTTGAAAGGTTTCTGAGAGCAGCAAACACTGGGAATTATTTAACAAAGAGGCATGGCAGGCAGCTCCACACAACCCTGTTTGCCCAGAATCCGCAATCCCTCTGCACACAGGATGCAAAAACAAACAGAAAAGACAACACTGACTCCGGAGATTTGCTTTGAGCTGTTCCAACACCAGGCAGCGCTCAGCCGTGAGCAGCACACACCCAAATTTTGTGTCTGCACAGCAAAAACCCGCTGATGATGGCAGGTGAACGCTGCCAGATGAGCCCAGAATCTCAGGTTTGGTGCTGAGCGGCTTGGTTCTGACTTTTTGTTTTCAAAGAGGTTCAGAGCCTTGGATTCAAAAACCCCACCAGGAGTTTCGACACGATGCTTATCAGTCAAAATGAATGTGTGTCAATAGGTTTTGACAGAAAAGTGATTATCTGCGTTACATAAACCACGGAATTTCATGACTATTCCTCAGCATATCATTAAAATACATTGACATTTTGATTTAAGTCATCTGGATATTGCTGTGACTCTCCTTTACACTGCTTATCATCCTAGAAGGGGCGTAGAGCAAGGGAAGGCTCTGAGCTGCTGGAGGACTTGGGTCAGTTCAGAGGCAATTCCTTCCACGCACAGCTCCCAGGAAATCCAGGGAAAAATCCACTTTTGTAATAGTGGAATGTGCTCTTTCCCCTCTGGAGAGAGGAGGTGGCAGGAGAGAAGTGTGGAGAGCAGGGGATAAGAAACAGGAGCCCCCTGGGTGTGGGATGGCTGCAGGGCCGCTCTGAAATCACAGAACCACGGGATGGTTTGGCTGGGAAGGAACATGAAACCCACCCAGTGCCACCCCCTGCCACGGGCAGGGACACCTCCCACTGTCCCCATCCACTCCAAAGGGGTGGAACTGGCTGGGCTCGAAGGTCCCTTCGCAGCCAAACCATTCCCTGAATTTCTGATGCCCAAACTTCCCTCCTGCCGCTGGGAGATGTTTGTGTTCCTGCTGGGAACAGCTCCACAGCAGCGGCAATTATCCTGCAGGATCTGTCACCTTAATCAGCCCCAGAACGGGACGATTTATCCTCAATGCAACATTAATTTCAGACAGGTGAAAGCAGAACCTTTTAGTGGCTTAATGCAAAAAGGGGGGAGGAAATGAAGGGTATCCCACTGAACAGGAGTAGTTAAGGATAAAAGGGAAAACCCCATTCCATCGTGGGATGGAATTCATCCCGCCTGGAGGAGAAGAATTACTGACAGAATGCACAGCCAGGAAAAATTAGAAAAAAATAAAACTCAATAGGGCTTGTCTGATCCATGGAATTAAATCCAGATCCTGTAGAGAACAACAGGTACCCCTGGGGGGGTCAGTTGTGGGTATATAAACACATTAAGTAACTGGGGCAGGCAGGTTTTGAATGCCTGGGGCTCCTTTGAAGCCATGTGGAACTCAAATAAAAGTTTCAGCAGCAAGACAGGACGCAACTGGTTTTTTTTTTAAAGATAACCCCATTCTATTGGACACTTGGAACAGGACATGTTGTCAGCTCAGGAATACCAGAGTGGGTTTTTGGGGATGGAGTTATTTTGGTTTTGCCTTTTGGGTTTCTTTGGAGGCTGAGCTGTCGAAAGTTAAAATCAAGTTCTGTGCAAACCATCAGGAAATCCATGGAGCAGTGCATTGGCACTTGATTTATTCACTGCCACGCTCATAAAGCACCTCCTCCTATTTTATCCATGGATCAAACAGTGGGCGTTTTGTTACTTCATTTCTAACCATTCCTTCAAACATTCCTTGGACTCCCAGGTAGCTTTTCATGCAATTCAAGAAGTTTGCACCATTTGGGGTTTCATTCCTCGGCCTCTTCTCCAAGCTGAGGTCTGCACTCCCTAAAAGACACCTGGTTCTCGTCTGGTATGAAGAGACTCAGCGAGATTTTCCTCCCTCCCTGAGCTCTGTTGGCAAACTCGTTTCTGCTGCTGCCTCAGAGATTTTGGCTTCCCTTTCCAAATGCAAATATCTGAGTGCATGCATTTAGTAAAAGCCATAATGGGAATTTATTTGCACTCCAAACCATCTGACCACTGGTTGTCACCAGAACGCAAATACCAGATGGAAAACACTCCATCGCTTCCCAGTCCTGCGTATTTAATGTTTTCTTCCCAGAATGCCTCCACAGTGAGCTGAATGCATTGCAACCATTTCTAGTTAGCAAGAGGCCTGGCTGTGGCTCTCACCCGTGTCACTGCACACCCAGAAATCCAGGGATTTCAGTGGGATTGGGTGTGAGCTGTGGAGGAGGAGGAGGTGACACAGCCACGGCCACGCCGCAGGCAAGACAGGACGCAACTGGAGTTGATGCTTGGCCACCAGGCACCACTGTCACACGCACAGGGGATGGCTTTGAGCTGCCAGAGGACAGGGGGAGATGGCATTTTGGGGAGAGATTCCTCCCTGTGAGGGTGGGGAGGGGCTGGGATGGAATTCCCAGAGCAGCTGTGGCTGCCCCTGGGTCCCTGGAAGTGTCCAAGGCCAGGCTGGACACTGGGGCTTGGAGCACCCTGGGACAGTGGGAGGGGTCCCTGCCATGGCAGGGGTGGCACTGGATGGGGTTTAATGTCCTTCCCAACCCAAACCATTCCAGGATTTTTTGATTCCATGATCACCTGGAACTGCCAGTGATATCCCTGTTGCTGGGGAGCCAAGCACATGGCGTTTATCCCTTCTTTTAGCAGCTCTCTCCAGAGGAGCCCACACCAGATCCAGCTGTAGGAACTGTTTCAGACCCATCCAACACCCATTCCACGTGGAATTTGCAGAAGAAAAGCCGCTCATTCCGAGGTAAATACGGAAAGCTCTGTATCAGGGAGTCAAGAGTGTGTGGTCTGGGCAGTCCCTCCATCAGCTAAGTCCTTTAAAAAAATACACATTTTTTCTTTGCTCTGTATCTGTTTTCTACTTCTGCCTCCAGCAGCTCCCGTGGATGCTCTGCACCCCCTTTGCTGGGACATCCACAGAGGGGAGCGAGCGACTTCCAGAATCAGCTCTGGTCAGCTGTCCCTGAGTCACTGCCTTGCACTCTGTGTTACTGCCAGGATGTGAACCCAGCTGGAGGTAACTCGCAGGCTGGCAGAATTTAAACAAATGCAAGATTTGCACTTGTTGGCCCCGAAACCTGCTGGTGCTGAGTGACCCTGTGTGCTCTGGCTTGGGACAGGCACTGAGCTGCTCCCAGCATGGGCCGGCCCACGCTGTGCTCCCTCTGGGGTGAGAGGACTGAGGCTGGTGCTGCAGGGAAGAGGTTTTTATCCGGGGCTGAGGTGGGATCAGTGCTCTGCCAGGTGCTGCTTTGTCCCCAGGGCACAGGCAGAGGGATTCAGAGCAGCCCCCGGAGCACCAAGCCAGCAGGGACGTTATTCCCGGCGTTTCCAGGAGCAGCTCTGCTCTCTGTTCTCTCCCTGCCACACGAAAGGAGGAAAGAACAATGTAATTATGCTCGTGAACCCGAGCACTTCATTATGGAAATATGAGACGCTAATGACAGCAGCTCCTTTCTGTGCCTCTGCAGCATTTCCAGCAGCTCGGAGTTCGGAGCTGAGGGATATTAAAGATTCTGCTCTCCCTCCCTCTGGAGCCGGGCAGGAACCCAGCAGATAACACAGACAGCTTCCAGTCGCAGCAGAAACGACACGGCTGGCCCTGAATTAACACACTGCAAGGCGCACTATTATTTTGTTCAGACATCCTTCTGGAAAACCCTCCTGAACTCCAAGGACTCGGCACAAACCCAGCATGGCCCGGACAAAAGGAAGAGCTGACCCAAAGCCTCCCGTGGGCATCTGTCACCGAGCGTCGCGGTCTGAAACGCTCCATCCTTCACATCTTGCGACATTTCACCCTTACGGAAGGAAATTTCTCCCTTCTGTGACTTCCCTGGGTTTTGCCAGTTGTTTATTCTGCCGTCTGAGGGAGGACAGGCAGCAGTTGGTGCAAATCTCACGTCAGGGTGTGGCGGGAGCCGAGAGCTGACTCGAGTGGTGCCCCTGCAAACGGTGACATCGAAGCGAGCTGGGCACAGAGGAATCCAGAAACAATTGAGGAAAACAATTCCACCCCTCCTGTGCAGATGAAAGCGAGCTGTGTTTCTTTACATAAACACCATTCTGCTGGATTCTACCATCAGATTTGCATCAGAATTTAAATAAGAGCTGCCACGCAGACTTTAAGAGTTCTCTTTGCTAATACTGGTTCTTAGTTTGTCATTTCTGAGCTCGATTGAGGTTATTCTCCCCCTCACCCCCGACTCCTGGAGCTTAACGCCGGCAGTAACTGTTTCATCCACTTAAGCAGTGACGTGTTTATTGCAAACAGAAATTAATCCCTAACAAATGAAATCAGAAGCCAATGAAGAGTTAAACCAAAAATCCCCAGCTCCTGGGAACAACACGCACTGGTTTTTTCTGAGCTTCCCCAAAAATAAAGCACAAGGCAGGACTGAAACTGAACCAAGCCTAAATAAATCAGTCAGTTGTTAAGAAGATTCAGACAAGGTCCAGGAGCGCAGCCTGTTCATAAATCCATCCCTGACCACACAAAAGGTGTTGTTGAAACCCAACATTTTCTGCTGCTCCAGAATAGAAATGTTTTTCTCTAACAACACCAACAGATTACACCCTCAACCCATGATCCTGCCAATAAACAGCTCATTATCAGCCTTGTCCTTATGGCTCATTAATTTTTTTAAAAGGGGGAGGGAAAGAAATGGAGAAAATTCATTTCAGAGGGATCAGGGGGGTCTGATGAGGATTAAAGGGAATGATGGTTTCTCCTGTCTGTGCCTCCTGCTTGTCCTTCCTGCTCCAACCTCGGCACCGTTCCTGGCTTGGGAAAGGGCAAAACACCAGGAATAATCTGTGATCCCGTGGCTAAGCTGAATTCCTTTGGAAAAGGAACTTCTCTGGGAGTTCTGTGCTAAAGCAAAGGACCAAGGACGTAAAAAATGGGGTGTGAGGAAGGGAATTAGCATCTGAATTAGTGAGAAAATTGTACTCCCAATCTGCAAACACCTGTACTTTTAAAATCCCTGTCTCAGTTCTCCCGAGGCAACTCCAGAGCAAAAAACACTTTGGAAAGGTTTTCAAAGACTTCAACTATTTAATCCCCTTCCATCAGCTAAATGTTACCATTTGGGGCTTTTCTACCATTTGCCCATTTGCTTCCATAGGAACAAAACTGCTGGAACAGCAAAGGCTTTCTGGAGATTTCAGCCTGAATATCCAGAATTCCCAAAGCTTTTGGCACGAGCGGGTGCCCTGGAGCTGCTCTGCACTCCTGGCAGATCCGGTTGTCCAGGATTCATCCTCCTGGGACAACATGGAGCTGATCCCAATGAGTTACGGCTGCTTTTTGTGTTATTGTCCAACCCAAACTTCTGCTCAGGGAAGGGAAGAGCGCTATTTATATAAAAAATTGAAATTATGTGCCTAAAACTGCATCACCCCGAGCCCCAAAGCCTGGCCGTGGCATTGCTGATCCAAGTCTGTCTACCCATGACCTCCTCTGGTGTTTCTGGGAGGACTAAAACTGAGGCTGGGTTAGAAGTGAGGGGAAAAAAGAGTTAAAACCTGCCATAAACCACAAAAAAAAAAAAGCAACAAAACCCCACCAGAAATCCAGCTTTGCATGTGCTGGCTGCTCCTCCACCAAAATAATTGGCATTCCCGGGGTTTCAAATGATGGAACTGCATCCCTTGGGGACGGGGGCCCGGCGAGAGGCCAGCCCAGGGTGCGCCAAGGGACAAGCGGAGCGGGCACTGACCTTGTGCCAGGGCTCCGAGGGGCCCGGAGGGGCTCCCCAGGGCTGGCACTCATCTCCAGCTGGGGACCGCTGGATGCGGTGCGCTGCTCCCCAGGGCTCCCCCGCTGCAATTCCACAAATCCCCCACGAACGCGTTTTCCTGAGCCGCAGCCACGGCAGCCAGCGGCTCGATGCCGAGCTGGGTTGTAGTGGGTGACATCCAGAAGATTTGGGGTTTCTTTTGTTGACTTGCTGTCTTGGGGTGGCTTTATGCTGTGTATCCCCTGTCACCGCTCTGTGCCTGTCGCCCTGAGTTTTGCAGTCTTTCGATGTTCTCGTTCCTGTAATAGAATTTCTGACGAAGTTTCTGTAAACACAAGGCCATGTTTTCCTACCGGTCTTTATTGTTTCCATTC
>VZRQ01007368.1:248097-267182 GCA_013397975.1 Machaerirhynchus nigripectus | reverse complement strand
CTCCTAGGCCAGACAGACACAACAAAACCTCTCCGAGCTTGCTGCTCAAGGACACTCAGACTGTCCTAGGCCCAAAGGTGTGAACTAGGGCCTGAGAGAGGCGGAGAAAGTGAAGAAAATACCTCATTAGTGAGAGTTCTAATTGGCGAATTTATGCTGATACGCAAATGGACCAAACCTATAAATTGTGAAAACTCGGGGGTCCATCCTGGGGTCCACTTTGGGAGCAGCCTCTGGCTCCCCAGGGTGCACCTTTGAAGGCCTTTCAAATAAATCCCTGCCTGTATTCCCTTACTCCTGCCCAATCTCTGTTTCTAGGGAGCCACCCAAGGCATCACAAGTTTCCAGCTCTCCCAGCAATGAGACACCTGATCCCGTAACATTCTGAATTTGGGGATGTCCATAACTGTCTGTTCTTCTGACATCCTTTTCGACACCACCGTGTGTCAGCTGCTCCTGAACCGCAGCAAAGAACGGGATAAAGATTTAGGCCTTAAACCCGTGCCTTTAATAAACACTGCTCTGAAGTGGCTGTTTTGGGGGAAGTATTTGAAATATCCAACTGCCAGCACCAGTGTCTCAATTAACTACGTCCTTGGTGCCACGTGCTCACGTATTCTTAGGGTGTTGTCAACTGAGTTTATCACTTTATGGGGAAACCAGTCATTTTTGTGCTGCTTTAAGAGACAAATTAAAGCAGCTCCACAAGCCATGAGTAGGTGTTATTTGGCCAAGGAGTGCCATTTGATGGTCACGGCTAAAATCAGTCCATCAATCAATAAATGCCCCAATTCCCCCTTTTTTAAAACAGGGAAAACAGCACTGCTTTTGTTGTGAAATACCTCGAGGTTCATCAGGAAAAGGTAGATATTTACTGGCAGTATCCAGCTGGATGCCGAATCCCTGCGTGTGTCTCCTGCAGGTCCGGGAAGCCATAAAATAATTGAGGAACCATCTGCATACAAATGACCAAACAATGGACTTCAGATCCTTGCGTTTCCTTTCATTTACTCCCAACACTCCTGCAGAAGGCGCAGCCTTTCCCTCCCGGTGTCAGGCACTCGCCTCTCCCTCGCCCTGTGTCTGCCCAGAGTTGTTGCCACAGCTGCTGGGAACGTCGTTATCAAAGGAGCAGCTCATCTAAATTATTAAGAAAACAGCACAATTGATGTTTCTGTAATTCACAGAATTCCCCATCTGAGCCTTGAAATCAATTATGGAGAACATCAGGCTCCTCTGTCTGCCTTTAGAGCAGTTTCAAGATCCACTATTTTATCCTCATTTGTTCCAACATTATAATTGGCCGTTGACTTTGATGAAGCTCTTGAGCACAAAGGCTCCGTCCTGCCTCTGCCTCTCTTTGCAGGGAATTCCACCCCTTCCCTTGCTCTTTTAACTTTTTATTGCAGCTGAGTTGGTTATTTCCAAAGTATCTCCTGCAATTTCCCTCCCACAAATCCCTTTTCCCCCTTTTGTTCTCAGATTTAGGAGCTGTTCTTCCCTAGGTTTCTTTTCCTGGTCACAAAGCCCTCACTCCGTGTTGGAAGCACAACAAAACAAGGAGATGCTCAACTGCTGGGCCCCAGGGTGTCGAATTCTGGGCAGGATTCCTCACTCCTGTCATCAAATTGCCACAATCATTGAAATCCTCTGCGAAATGATCACTCCTCTGAAATTAGGAGGTGTCTGGAATTAATTCAGTGTCTTAAACGCAAAGCACCCCAAGTGCCAACGCATCACTGAGAGCTCCAAGCCCTCAGTGCACCTGGGTGTCAGGACAGAAGGAGGCTGAGCTGGAAACCTGAGCTCCAAAACTCTGGGATCAGCCGTGAAGGTTCTGGCCTTGGTTTCTGCCCTGTGCTGGACAAAAGTGACGTTTTTGTGCCGTAAGGAGGATGTGCTTTAAAAGCATCCCCCCTCACGGAGGTACAAACGCTGTGGCATTCCTGAATGTCGCTGAACGTCCCCGGTTTCGCCGTTTCCATGGCAAGGAGAAGGGAGGAGGATCCGCCGGGGCCCCGGCAGGAGCAGGTGCTGTGTTTAACTGCCGACAGCCGACAGAGGAGATCGGCAAATGCTGAGTTCTGACTACAACAAGCCGGGCCCTTCCCGACGTTTCCCTTCGGTCCCCGGCTCCAACGCCAGCAGATCGCCTCCGTCCTCTCCCCCGACTCCACCCAACCTCCAATTCCATTCCTCTGGCTGCAGAACTGTGGGTGAGAGCGATGAAAGGTGAAAGCAGTGCCCTTTTTAGCAGAGAAAACAACACAGACGAACCTCCTGAACCCTGGCAGGACCCTCGGCGTTTCACCACTTGCCCTGCAAAGCGTTTCCTTTCGCCTGGGTGAGCACCAGGAATCCCAAAAGGCGCCTGATTCCAGCATCTGCTTGACCTGGCTGCCTCACCCTGCCAGGTGTTTAAGCATAAACTTTGAACTAAACCCTGGGGGACATTCGTGCATGGTGAGGAGCTCACTCGGCGACCAACGCTCTTCCCACACCGGAATTCTCCACTCCAAACAAATTAAATCTCTCCAGCTCCAGCGGGGCAGCTGAACTTCACCAAGGAGCAGAAGGGAGGAGGGCGGGGCAGGTTTGGAGGGTTTGTCGGGTCTGCAGGTGGGGAAAAGGTGAGGTTAGAGCCCAAAGCTGGGCTTGTGCAGTGCTGACAGAGCTGGGGTCTGGCATCAATATTGTTTAGGTTCCCTAAACTCCCGTCCTTGTGCTGGCTGCTGCTGGGAATGAATTCCAGCCCCTGGGATCGGGCGGGTTTGAAGCCATTATCACTCGGGCAGAAAGCCCATTATCCGTTCAGCCATTTGGGCCTACTCTTTTTTTTTTTTCCCTTTCTTTTCCCGTTCCCTGCACATCAGCTGACGGTATTGACTCATCCTCCTGCAAAAATAAACATTCTTGGATGTTGAAAGAATATTTGAAATCAATTTTTGACTCACTGCAGATACCCAGGTCCTTGGGCTCGTTTGGCTCCTTCCTGAACTGGAAGGCAGAGCTCTCGTTAGAGACAAATTGCTCCCATAAATAAAACAAATCCCTGAGACCCTGCAAGGTCCTGCAGAGGGATTTTCCTTTGGAACGGTCGAAGCACTGGACAAGAAAAGCCAATATTGGGTGATTTTGTCAGGGTTTCACACAGCAGCTTCCTGAAAAAGCAGGGAGAAACAGAAGTGGCACTGGCAGAAACAGGGAATGGATTTATCTGAGCAGGAAGGGGTGTGTGAAATATAAATCCCGAGCTCCTCCTCGACCCTTACCCCTTTTTTGGAGACCCAGAATTACATGGCTGAGATGTCCAGTTTTGTGCTGCAGTCTACGAAGGGGTTTGGAAAATTGGGATGAATACAGCAAGTCGGCCAAAAATGAGCGGCAGGCTTGAGAAAACCTCCTCCAGCACAAGATTTTAAATCCTCAGTCTATTTATGCCATCGTAAAAGAGCTTATCCCGGGCACAGAACTCCTGAGGAAGCAAAGAGCACCGAGGAGAGTTCTAAAACCCAAACTTGAAAGATTTTAAAATGTCCGAAGGAACAGCGGCCAGGCGTGAAATCCCAGCAGCACAAAGGAGGAGCCAGCACTAATTCAGTCCTTCATACGGAGAAGGATTGCTGGGCCGGCCACCAGGGAAAGTGCTGAGGGGACGGGAGGCTCCTTTGTTTCCTGGGTGCCCCAGTCAAGCCTGAACAGCTTAATTATTAAATGAATTAATTGGACACAAGCGAGGGGAAAGCTGACACCCCCTCCAAGAAGGTTTTTCTAACCCAGCAGGTGTTTTAAAACTTTTAATGGATCTCTGTCCACTGCAGCCCGGTGGAGGGAGCACTGCCATCAGCCCGGGGCAACGGGAACCTGTTTTGTGTCTCATTTGCAGCAGTGAACGCCCAGGAGGTGCTTCCTTCTGCCAGAACCCATCAGCCCCACCTGGACACGCAGCATTTGCTTCCTGCCTGCTCCAAGCAGCACACGAGGATGTGTTTGAGTCTGGCCTGGCCTCATTAACTGCCTGGTACCAGGGGAAGAGCAAACCCAACAGAAACTGGTGTGTTCTGTGTACGGGCTGGGCAGGGGGTGCACGAGCAAACAACAGCAAACAATAACCTGAGCTCGGGGGGAGGAGAAAAGTGGGAGAGTTACAAATAAGCTCAACCTGGAATTGCATTGGGAATGGGGAGAAGTGCGGTCTGGCTTAGTAATGGGAGCATAAAAATCCTGTTTGGTCCCACTCTGGGAAGGGTTAATGTGTGTTTGTGACAGAGGGTGTGGGGCTTGCAAATCACCTGACAGGACAGAGCTTATTTTATATTTTATTTTATATTTTATTTTATTCATTATTTTATTCATTATTTTATTTTATTCATTATGTTCCTCTCTGGCTGGAGGGTGGCCCTTCCTCAGCTCAAGTGCCAGGTGCTGCCCACAACATTCCAGCTGCAGCCAGACCCTCCTGAAGGAATAGAACACCCAGGATTCCCCAAGAGAGGAGCTGGAGAGGCCCCGAGTAGGGCTGAGCAGAGCCAGGCTCCCCCTCATCCATCCCGCTGGACGCAGCTGGAACGTTTATACTCAGCTCCCTGTTCTCAGCTCAGACTCACAGAGGTTCCTGATTCCTTTGTGGCTGTCCAGGAGTGGCACATGACCACCCTCTAAGGAAAGAGTGGCCCGGGTGCCTCAGTCAGTCCCTGGGATGCTGGAGCTCCATGCGTGGCTCCGGCACATCCCAAGCACTGACCGTGCTCAGGGCACAGGGACGGAATCTGACAGGGCTCGGGCTGATCTTCACTTCAGTGCCCACAAACCATTCAGCCCTCGGCCCCAGGGGCCTGAGCTTGGTGCCTTCTCCAGCCACCTAGAAACAGAGACTAGACAAGAGTAAGGGAACAAAGATAGGGGTTTATTTGAAGGGCCTTCAAGGTACACCCTGGGGAGCCAGAGGCTGCCTCCAAAAATGGACCCCAGGATGGACCACAGGTCACGAGTTCTTCACACCTTTATAGGTTTGGTTAATTGCATACCACGGTTAATTCTCCAATTAAAGCCCCAGTTCAATGATGTAACTCCCCTCAGCTTGCTCCCCCCTTAGAGGCTTTGGTTTACACATTTTGGGCCTAGAGGAGCCTGGCTGTCCNCATCAAGCTGAGTTCTGCTCCTCGCCGAGCCCTGCTGGGGCTGTTCGCTGACCCCGCGTTCCCTCATCCACCGGGAGCAGCTCCTCCAGGGCAGGGGTCCATGTGTGGTGCCGGGCACGGGGAGCCCAGAGCCTCGACTGGGGCTGCCACGGATATTTTATCTTTGAATCGAGCCCAGACGACCCCACCTCGCGTGGCTACGGAGCTGCTCCGAGCCGTGCCAGGGATTTCGTAACAGCGCGTTCCCCCAGGGAAGGATCCCTCGCTGTGCAGCGTCCGCAGGGCTCGGCACGTCAGTATTTCAGCAAACAAGATTAACATTCCACAACGCGCTTCCCCAGCCCAAAAGTACAACCTGCACCTGAATATGAAAAAAAATATAAAAACACTCCCACCTGCAAAAGTTTCGTTCGTTTGCAAAGCAAGCATTGAGTCCCAATTATCCTGAGGAAAGAGGAATACTGCAAAAATTATCAGAGCTTTGCCCTCCTTGTTATTAACATTCCTTGATAAACTGTGAGCAGGATCATGTTAAAGCTATTACATTAATATTCCTCAGAGACTTGGGCTATAATTTTAGCTTCTCTTTCTCACTCTCCCTCATTTTGCCCTGTGAGTCAACATTGGAGGATGGCTGGCAATCAGCTCCTGCAATTATCCCTCTCCCCCGATTGGAATTGTTAAGCGTGCCTTCCACTAATAGAACTGCAAATGAAAGGGATCCTTTTCACTGGTATTTACTGGCTGAACGTTCTGCTCGATGGCTCCGGAGCTGCGGGCACGACGCTGAGCAGAGGGCAAAGAGGACGAGTTCGATTTGCGCTCGCTGCTCCGAGGGCCGCAGAGGGAACGGAGACGGGAGCAGAGAGCGAAGGGCTGCACGGGCACGGCCTGGGGGCCAGAGGGCTCGGGGAGATCGCGGTGGGACACGGGGGTTTCCCAGGTTGGGGAATTCTTAGAATCACAGAATGGTTCGGGTTGGAAGGGATGGTAAAAGCCAGTCGAGAATGGTTCTGGCACAGGCAGGGACACCTCCCACTGTCCCAGGGGGCTCCAAGCTCCGTCCAACCTGGCCTTGGGCACTTCCCAGCTGCTCTGGGAATTCCATCCCAGCCCCTCCCCACCCTCACAGCCAGAAACTCCTTCCCAATATCCCACCCATCCCTGCCCTCTGGCAGTGGGAAGCCATTCCCTGTGTCCTGTCCCTCCATCCCTTGTCCCAGTCCCTCTGCCCAGATCTGTGAATTGTGCAGCCCCTGCAAGTTCTGTCCCACAGGCCTGAGCTGCCCTTTCCTTGCCATCGGCCGTCAGCCACAGGCTGGGAGATGCCACAGAGACTCAAGATGCTAAAATGTGAGACAATTCCAAGCCAAGGGAAATATAGGTTGGATATTGGGAAAAAGTTTTTTACAGGAAGAGTGATAAAGTTCTGGAATGGCCTGCCCGGGGAGGTGGTGGAGTCACCATCCCTGGATGTGTTTAAGAAGAGATTGGATGTGGCACTCGGTGCCATGGTTTAGTTGAGGTGTTGGGGCATGGGTTGGACTCGATGATCTCGAAGGTCTCTTCCAACCCAGTGATTCTGTGATTCTGTGATTCTGTGATTGAAGTTTTAATGCCTGGCTCTCACTTTATTCATCCTGACTCTGAAGAAAAAACGAACTTGATCCCAGACCTAGAAATTCCAGGGATTTCCAAACCTAAGAGCACTGTTTGGAAATGTCCTTGTGCTCCAAATCCAAACAAGCGCGCCCTGGTGGTACCTGAGCTCCCGGGGAAAAGTTGTCTCCTGGATCTGATAGACTTTCTCTGCTCTTCCAAACCTTTTTATAGAGAATTATTCCTCTTCCTAGAAACCCCCGCTCCTTCCCGTGTTCCCCTAAATTTAAGCAAATTGAAATCTGAACACAAAATGCTTTTCATTCTCAGCAAAACTTTCAGCAGAGGAAAAAATAATTTCCTTTTTCCCCCCACCTCCTTTCATTTGTGCTGGGCTCTCATCAGCATTCCACATGCTAAACCCCTTTGAAAACCCAGGGTGGAATTATAAGATTTAAAATACGCAAGTCCCCTTTGCTTTCAGGGGTTGTTATCCAGCAGATACTTTTCTCTTCGGAAAATCCAGTGCATAATGACTCAAAATTATCTCCCCTCACTGCTGTTTGGCTTTTAATGCTCAGGTCTTTCAATCCTTCTGCCTGCTCCCGGAAAAATTCCACCTCTTTTGGATTATCCTACCCTGAATCTTTCAGTTCCTACCCCAGAACACACGTGGAATTTTGTGTCCATAAAAAAAAGGAGCGAAATTTCCCAGATTTTCTTGTTATTCCTGAAAGGAACAACTCATTCTTTCATCCCTTGGATGAATGTCCGCAGCCCAGATCCAACCACAGGAGCTGAGCGTGAACCTCCTGAACTGGGGCCAAAAGAAACAGAAACAAGACGAATTCCCATTGGGAATTTCTGCCATGGCTTGAGCTGGAAAATTTGGATTGCAGCCTGAAAATAGCATAAAATCCAGAGGTGCCTCATTAACGTCCACTTGTAACGAATCAACCAATGAGCCCCCTCGGGAGGGACACCCAGGAAAGGGGTGGGGTCCTCCACAGCAGCTACAGGGGTCAAACCCCATCCCAGGAACCTCACGGAGGGAATTTAATCCGGAAAATTACATTGGATCACACAAGTCCTCTTTGCAAAGCACTAAAAGCAGCAGAATTCAGCGGCCACTCGACCAAAAAGAGATTAAATAAGGAGAGAAATGGGGGAGCACCTTCATGGCTCCCAGAGGATGGGGAATGGCTCAAACCACGGGAAAAGGAGGGAAGGATTTGGGTTTTGGGGGGGTCATGGAGCTTAGAGCTGCTTTGGTTTGGTTTTAAACACAAAGTAAAGCTGCAGGATCCACAGCTCTCACCCCTGCCCAGAAAACACCTGGATTTGCTGGATTTAGGCTGGAGAAAATATTAAATGGAATTAAGGAGTAAAGAAAAGAGAATCTGCGTAACCTTAGAAGTCCTTCCCCTGGAGCGCGGGCTGATGGTCCGGGGGATTTCCTCCGGGAGAAGGTGAAGGACAATCACGGGAATGTCAGGAAGCAACGCTGTGAGTCCTGAAACCACCGAATCCAAGCGAAGCAGAGCACTGGTCACTGCTGGGAATGCTGCACAGGAGGTGCTGCTCTGGAGCTGCAGTGCTGAGGTGATCCAAGCTTCCAGGCCAGGTCCTTGCCTAAAATTGTATTTATTCTATGGGAACTACAGCTTGGCTCTGTCAGCCTGATGATGTCAGCAAAAGGATTCTGGGCTGGAATTTGACTCGGTGTCAGCCTCCCTCTGATCTGCTGCTTGATATTAAAGACTTCAAAATCCAAAATTACAGGCCCACTGCACAGGCAGTGAGTTCCTGTTTCCATCTCTGAGGACGAGGATAAAATGAGTCCCGGTGTTTGCTGCTTCCATAACTCCAACTGCTCATTTCCAAGGCAAATATCCCAAAGCACCTCTGGGAACGCTCCCTGAAGATCTGTGAAAATCTGTCTGAGCAGCCCCTGGCAGTGCCCAGCAGCCCCCATTCCCTGCCTGGATTTCCTGCCTTGAACCAGGCGTTAAAGATTGGAATATTCCCCCTGCACGTCTGCACGGGATTCCCGAGCTGCTTCCCAGCACGAGATGGAGTCAGTCAGGTGAACAAACGAAGGTGCTGCTCAGGCAAATCATCTCCTCTTAATTTATAATAGTATTACAATATATATGATCAATGGTATTGATAGTTATTGTTGGAGTGAGAGCTCCTCCGGACCCAGGCCCAGAGCAAAACCAAAGCACAAGAATTGAATTAAAACCTTTGGATAAGCTGAGATACGTGAAGTCTCACCAAAGTGAAATAGAAATACAGATTTTTAACTCTTAGTAGAAATATATGCTAAGTGCCTTAAACACTGAAAAGCTGCAGCAAAGAGACCTCAAACACAGTTTGTACTGCAGCAGTTTCACCCTTTCACAGAATTTCCTTACTCCAGACAAAACATAGATGGAACTGTGCTGTGCACATTTTTCAGGCAGAGTGTTCACATCAACAATGAGAGCTGATAGAAACTGTACCTGCAGATCTGTGTGACACCTGTGTGAGACTTGTGTGAGATTTACCATCATTAGAATTAGACCAGGATAGGTTAAGAAAAGAGAACTAGAATCGTGTGTTAATTTTATTGGTTAATTAACAAATATAATCCACCAACTGTAAGTTAGTTGGAGCGGCCAGAACTCCAACACCATCAAGCTCAGCCTGCTGCCGCTGTCGCTGCTGCTTTGCCCGATCGTGCATCCCCTTGGAACTCTCCCTTCAGAAAACGGTGGAACTGCCAAATAAAGGACTTGAGCGAAGCAGCAGCCTCCTCTGCTCCATCACCCTCGGCCCAAAAGGGAGGGTGTCCCCTCACAGCTCAACAAGTTATTATAGCTTTTTTCTACTCAAACCGTGCTTCAGGAAGCCTGAGTTGAGGAGCTCCTCCCAGCTCTGCTCTTCCAAGCTCCACCTGCTGGCTTTCCCTCGGTACCAGCTCCGACGGAGCCACTGCAGCTCAGGGATGAAACCTCGACCTGATTTATTTCCTCTTCCCTCGCTCCCCATTTCGTCAGGGCATCCCCAGGCTCCTGCAGGATTCTCCCAGTGGCAAAACCTTGTGGGCGGAGTTTGTAAATCCTCAAGGCAAAGCTTGAGTGAGCTGGAAATTTCCTGTTTTTTCCTATTTTTTCCCCTATTTCCCATTTTTCCCATGCCTTCTGACAGAAGGAGGAATTTCAGGAGAGAAAGGAAATCAGGAGGAAATTAAAAAGAGGGAATTTTAAAGGCTCAGGTAAAGTTCAGAGCTGGTTCTCTGCCAGGTTCCAGCCCTGCCCACCCTAATTCCAAACTCCCTCCAAGGGCTCTCCGCTGCCGGTGCCCCTGGGATGTCTGACTGGTTCCACATCCTACACCCATCCTACACCTCAGTTTCAAATAATTCAGGATTTTGCATCAAAACACTCAAATTCAGCATTGAATCCTCTGTTTGTCACTACTCAGGGTTTGCACAGCCTCTAAACAACGAGAATTATTGGCTTGCTTTCCATGTTTTCCATCTATTCCTGAGCCACTCAATTCTTGTGCACTGAGGCCTTCCTGGGATGAGGCTCAGAAGGAAAAAGGGACGTGTGGGAACAGCTCCAGCAGGGAAAATGTTTTGTGCCAGGGGAGACCACTTAGAGGCAGGATTTTTTCCCCAAAATAATGAAATTTAATTAATTAAATTAAAAGGAAAGAATGACTTGGCACATCTGGCTCAGGGCAGACCCGGCACATCTGAATGAAAGAATGACTTGGCACATCTGGCTCAGGGCAGACGCGGCACAGCTGGATGAAAGAATGACACGGCACATCTGGCTCAGGGCAGACCCAGCACATCTGGATGAAAGAATAACTTGGCACATCTGGCTTGGGGCTGACCCGACACATCTGGATTAAAGAATGACTTGGCACATCTGGATCAGGGCAGACCTGGCACATCTGGATGAAAGAATGACATGGCACATCTGGCTCAGGGATGACTTGGCACATCTGGCTTAGGGCTGATCCAGCACATGTGGCTTCAGGGCTGACATAACACATCTGGCTCAGGGCTCACCCAGCACATCTGNGGATGAAAGAATGACATGGCACATCTGGCTTGGGGCTGACCCGACACATCTGGATTAAAGAATGACTTGGCACATCTGGCTCAGGGCAGACCGGCACATCTGGCTTCAAGGCTGACATAGCACATCTGGATTTGGGCTGATGCAGCACATCTGGCTTTAGGGTTGATTCAGCACATCTGGCTAAGGGATGACCCAGCACATCTGGCTTCAAGGCTGACATAGCACATCTGGATTTGGGCTGATGCAGCACATCTGGCTTTAGGATGACCCAGCACACCTGGCTTAGGGCTAATATGGCACATCTGGTCTTAGAACTGACCCAGCACATCTGGCTTAGGGCTGACACAGCACATCTGGCTTTAGGATGACCCAGCACATCTGGCTCCTCATTTCCCTTTGCTCTCTCCTGGCCCCAAAGCCCAAGCGGAGCCAATTCCTCCGCGCAGCTGCAGCCCCACGACCCAAACCCGTTTTATCCAGCACCGATGGTCTTGCTCTACAACTGATCAAACAAACACACAAAAAGGAAAACACAAAGTGGAATTTTAAGAACTTAACGAGTCTTGGATGGGACAACTCAGAAATGGATTCTCAGGACACGCAGGAAGGTAAAATCCTCCCAAATTCTTTTCCAGTTCATGGAAGAAGCTGTGGGTCTGTGCGGCCGCAAAGGTTCAAAGCACCCACGTCAGAGACCCGGGGGAAAGAAAATCTGTCAGCCACCAGAAGCACCTGGTGATCCAGAGCTCCCCAGGGGTGCTCTGGGCTCGCATTCCATGGGAAATCCTCCTTCCCCAGCACAACACACACGTCAAACCTCCTGAGATGGGGAAGAAATGTTCCCTTTTCTATGCCAAACTCATCACTCTAATTTGTGTTTGTCCTGCTCTTTTAGGCAGGAGAGGCAAATCCTTCAGTCCTGGTGATATTTACAGCAGGAATTCTGTTGGAATTGGAATTTTAACATCTTTCAGTGGGGGTTTTCAGGGAGAAGGGGCAGGCAGTGACCTGCGACTCTGAAAAAAACCAGAAATCATGGCAATTTTACACTCCAGGTGCCACACGAAATAACTCGGGGGCTGTAGCACCATTTCTGAGCGGGAAAATGGGAGCTGCAATGAGCTGAGCAGCACTGATGGGCTGGAGACAGAGCCGAGTTTTCCAAGGCTGGGTTTTCCAATTCCTGCTCCACACAAACTGCGTTACTTTCCCTGGGCAATGGGTTGTTATTTTTCCATCATCTCCCAGGTGCCCAAACACTCCAGTTTTGGATGTTATGGGGATATTTGCATTCCACCCCGGCCCCATCTGGCTGTGATGTCCCCCACGCCCTCACCTGTGCAGAGACAGGATCTGTCTCCCTTGGAAACATCACTCAGAGGTCATGGAAATGACTTCCCGGACTCCCTGGGCTCCAGTAATTCCAGGCAGGAGCGAAAAGGAGCTGCCTGAGGATATGAAAGTCCTACAAACTCAGGAACCTCCCTCCTTTTCCAGCACCTCAAGGACACCTCCCCTGCCCCAGGTCCGTGACAGGATCACAGGGTGGCCTTGGGAAATTGGGGTTTTCTGTTGAGGTTTGTTCTGCAAAAGCCCCAAAACTGCCTTGACTTGCACCAAAGCCCTGTTCAATCACTGTTTGTTTATTTTATTCACCATCCTCACCCAAGACACAGCTCCCCAAGTTCATCTTGCTCATTTTCCTTCATTTTGCTTCATTTTGCTCTCCAAATTCCTATTTGTAGTATGAAATTAGTATTAATTATAATCAACAATTAGCCTGAAATTAGCATTTTTAGTATTTTTATGAACGTTGTTTCTCTATTATCTCTGTGTTTTGGTCAGGGCATCTCTTCCAGCTCAGCCATTGCACCCAAATCCTGACCAAACCCTGACTTTCCTGCCCAGGAAAGTTCCATGAATGCAGGTCCATCCTGAAGCCTCCTGTGCCCCGTGTCTGCCCTGTCCCAGGACGCAGCTCCCTTCCAGGAGGATGGAAGCCTCTCCCAAATTCCCAGCTGTGCCTCCTCTCCAGGCAGACGCAGGCTCACACTCCGTCGGTCAGCGGATCTGGAACATCCATTCCCCCCCCATTTCTCTGGATAACCGCCAGGACAGCATTTCCTGATTAATTTCCATGAAAATCCCATCACAGCTCACTCTGTTTCATCACCCCAAACCTGCTGGGCTCACTCAGGACCTCAGAACAGCCCTAAAATTTAACACAACCCTGAATCCTGCCTTGAAGAGGAACAGCTTCCCTCAGCTGGTACCTAAAACCTCAGGATTCCCCTCAGAAATCTTCGCATTTCAAAAGACTTCCTGAAACTTTTCTGTGTGAAAAGCACTTTGAACTCCCAGCTGGAAGATCCTGGGAGGATTTGTGCGATCCTGTCTCCTTGGAGAAGCTGATTAGGTGACATTAATACCTCGCAAAGAATCTTCCCCCAAAGCTTCGCTCGCTGTGCTGCCAGAAAGTGCCAACGTCAAGCATTTCATTTTCCCACTAATAACGTTTCCCTATTATGGCTTCAAAAAAGAAATCCCAATCTGTTTAGCACTTGCTGCATTTCAGGCCTCCCATCACTCCTCTGCTTCTCATTTGTGAGGAGGGAAAGGGGAAAAAAAAAATTCCATGGAGTCACCTTGAGAACGTGTTTGAAATCTGGGAGAGTGCAAATCGAAGCGAGGGTTGGGAGGGGCTGTGAAGGTGCCACGTTTTTGGGGTGTCCACCTAATCAATCAGCAATCAAGGGAGAGTAAATAATGGCTGGGGGAAGTGGCTTTGTTCTGTTTATCTTGCCAAGGATCCCAGCACATCTGGGCCCCAGAGGGCTGCACCTGCCTGGAGCTGTTTGCTGTGTCTCATCAGGGAGGGATGGGAGACAGTCGGAATTTCCTGACAGGGAACTGTGCTGCTGGGAGATTCACAGCAGCCCAGGTGGCCAGGAATGCCACAGAGGTCCCAGTGTCTGACAGCACTGCAGAGGAAATTTGAGCTTTCCCTCACCGAGCTGGCGCAGAGGAGGGGGATTACTGGGATGATTTCTGGGACCTTGGGCACGTTTTGCAAACCCCCTGCGAAA
This sequence comes from Machaerirhynchus nigripectus, assembly GCA_013397975.1. NCBI lineage: Eukaryota > Metazoa > Chordata > Aves > Passeriformes > Dicruridae > Machaerirhynchus > Machaerirhynchus nigripectus. The sequence goes on along the minus strand of VZRQ01007368.1, from coordinate 253,277 downwards.
GCCATCCCTGCTCTGCAAGAGCCACCTCAGCGACGGGGGCTGCTCTTGTGGTGAATTGTTTGGCAAAGAGGGCAGAATTCCCAAGGAATGTTTGTTTTCAAGGCCCAGGTCAGAACTCGCGGCCTGTGGAGGTGGCTGGGATGGTGAGGTCACAACAAATCCCATTTTCCTAGTGCACAATCCAGCCTTTGCCTGGACCTGCTGCTCCTCCTGAGGCTGGGCTGCAGCCTGAGCTCTCAGCCCTGTGACATTCCCTGGAATTATCCATGTCTGTGCATTTGTTACACTCCTGATCTTATTAAAGCAAGAACCCTTTAAGGAGAGCTGTTCCTGGGGTTCGGGTTCCCATGGAAGGAGCAGATGTGGATCCTGTGGATCCTCCTGCTGGAAATTCATTCCTCCTGTGGATCCTCCTGCTGGAAATTCATTCCTCCTGTGGATCCTGCTGCTGGAAATTCATTCCTCCTGTGGATCCTCCTGCTGGAAGTTCATTCCCGACTGGCAGGGATGGGGCTCGGAGCCCCCAGTGCTCCTCTCAGCCCATGTCCCACCACCCAGCTCCTGCTAGCCCAGAACTTTTGGGAAGCTGCTGTCTGACACCATCCTGACTGCAGGAATGTTGGGAAGAGAAAGGGAAAACAGTTTAAGGCCGCCATGCATGGAATCCTGGAATTGTTTGGGTGGGAAAGGACCTTAAAGCCCATCCAGTGCCACCCCTGCCATGGGCAGGGACAACTCCCACTGTCCCAGGATGCTCCAGCCTGGCCTTGGACACTTCCAGGGATCCAGGGGCAGCCACAGCTGCTCTGGGAATTCCATCCCAGCCTCAGTCCAACTACTGTGTCAGGATTCTCACCCCAGTTTGCTTTATCCAACTGGTTCAAACACAAAACCTCAACAGAAACAACACAAAAGATGAATTAAATATCCCTCATTTGTCTGAAAACAGAGTTCTGGTGATATTCCATCTCCTCTGCTCCCACGGTGCTGACTCGTGGTTTCCAGCTGGAATCGTCCATGTCCATCCTACAAGGGAAAATGCTCTCAACTCTGGATTGGTGCCACTTTTTTCTGTTCCAGGACAGTCTTCACTTCCATGAGACACAGAAAAAGGAAATCCAGAGGGACCTGGGCTCTCCACAGAAACCCCTTTGCCTTGGGGTTGCTTCCCTTCCTGTCCTTTCCCTGTGCCTGGAGCCAGCACAGCCCTATCCCCTCCCTCAGAGTGACAGAGCCCGGGAACCCAAAACAGCTCCTCACATTCCCTCTCCCACCAGCCCTGTTCTGGATGAGCTTTCCCATCAGCCCTCTCTGTACAAGGCAGACAACTCCATAAAATCCCATTTCCTGGCTGTGCCATCCCGCTGCACTGCCAGCGAACCCAGCCCAGCACCAAGTCACAGCTCCTTCCAGTCAGACACCTTCAGGATGAAGAAGTATTTTCGTTATGAGGTATCAGGTGTTTCTCAACAGGAACAGCCAGCCTGGAACCCGCACTTCAAAAGGGGGAAATCAACAAAAGGCTACGAAAATGGGGAAGTTGTTCCGCAGGGCGTGCAGAAAATGCTCAGCTTGGAAAATATCCCATGGTTTTTCCCTTTTCCGGGGGCGTTGGTGATTTCCAACTCCATTTCGTGCCAACAGGCAAAGATCTTGAGGTGTTGGTGATCTCCAACTCCATTTTGTGCCAACAGGCAAAGATCTAGAGGCATTGGTGATCTCCAACTCCATTTTGTGCCAACAGGCAAAGATCTAGAGGGTGTTGGTGATCTCCAACTCCATTTTGTGCCAACAGGCAAAGATCTAGAGGCGTTGGTGATTTCCAACTCCATTTTGTGCCAACAGGCAAAGATCTAGAGGGTGTTGGTGATTTCCAACTCCATTTTGTGCCAACAGGCAAAGATCTAGAGGCGTTGGTGATTTCCAACTCCATTTTGTGCCAACAGGCAAAGATCTAGAGGGTGTTGGTGATTTCCAACTCCATTTTGTGCCAACAGGCAAAGATCTAGAGGCGCTGGTGATTTCCAACTCCATTTTATGCGAACAGGCAAAGATCTAGAGGTGTTGGAGTTGTTTTGAATACAGCTCAGTGAGGGAAAGCGTTGCGGTGCACGTGGCTGGTTCCACGGCCAGCAGACAGAATTGGCCGCTACCATCTCCTCCATTCCTCCCCTGCGTTTGGTTCTCCCCTTGGAGGGTTTGGTGTCCCTCAATCCCCCCTTGGCCCATGTGATTTCTCCCCTCCCACGTTATTCCCTCTTGGTTTGTACCCCTTGCCCGCCTGAATCCAAACCCCACGCCCGGGAATTTTTGGTTGTTTCCTATCTCCCCTCCCATTCCGTGGGGGTATAAGATCCCCCCACAAACAGTTTTCTTCGTGCCCTACCCTCGTTCAGTGAATGTTCTACCACCAAGAAGCCCCTCTGTCACCATTGCCGGGGACGGAGTTAGAAACGACACGCTCAATTCAGGGGGAAAAATGGAATGGAATTATTTCATTAATTACAGATGGTTTTTATGCATTAGTTCGCTTGAAAGGCATAAGGTCATTGGTCCTGGACCATCCACCTCTCAGCATGATGGGTTAAACTCCACAACGCCCCTTTCAAAATATTTCTCCAGTCTGTAGCAAAGCAAAACTGCACAACAGCTTTGCACCTGCAAGACAAAGAAACCAGTTTACAAAAACTTCTGTTTTCGGCCAGCACCCCTGTGAAAGCAACGACTTTGAAAGAAAGTCCTTGCTTTCACACGGACACTGGCAGAAAGCTGGAAAATCTTTCTGCAGCCCAGCTCTCAGCATCTACATCCCTCCGCCTCATTCCCGCCTCCTCCGCGTGCCCTCGTCACGGGTGGGTCAGGCAAATCCGTGCTGGAGCCTCGCCGCCCCTCCCGGGCCCCGGGAGCATCCTCCGTCCTCCCCTCCCGTGCGCGTGTGGTCACCCCGCTGGCCGGACCAACAGCGCTGGAAAGGGCACTCCTTCCTGGGATGCTTCTCCTGCCCTGGCAGCTCCCAGCCCAAATGAACGGAGACGGCACGGGCAAAACCTGGGAATTCCCGGTGCCGTGACGGGGCGTTCCAACAATCAGCTCCGTGTGCAGGAAGCACAAGCCCAGAGCAATCCCCGTCCTTCACTGGGGGTTCTGGTGGGATTTGCTGCACCCGCCCCACCAGAGCTCGTTACTCAGTGGGGCACCTTTAATTGTCCCAGCCCTGTGTTCATGAACCACATCAGAGGATTTGAATGCTCCCGCTCTTTCCAAGTCTCTCGTTCTCTCTTTGGGGAAAACTCTGCCTGTTCCTCACCTTCTGCACACCCTTTTTATCCTCAGTTTGCTCCTCTGTCTGTGTTTGTTCTTGTGTTGGACGGGTTCAGTAGCCAGATGGAATAATCCGAGTGGAGTATTTGTGCAGAGAGACACAAATATGCCCATTTTTCGGTTTTTTGGGCCAGGGCCACCTCTTTGATCTCTGTTCTACAGCTTCTACCACCGTGGGCTCCTGATTTGGTGCCTCCTCTGAGTGTCTCCAGAATAATAATGACAATAATAAAAGAACGTGTTCTGGTGCTTTTCCAAACCTTCCAGGAGCTGCGGCGCAAACCCAGGATTTTCCACTCCAACAGCCCAACTCTTCCATGTTTGCTGTCTCCAGTGGACCCTCCCCACGTAGCCTCCATTTCCATGGTAACTGAATCCATCTCGTCTGCACTGCTCCCAACACGACTGCAGACCACGGAAGCACAAGGATCCCGGGGGAATGCTCGGGTTGATGCTTTGCACCCCAAATCTGTCACCTGGGATTCCCTGCTCTTCCCCTCCGTGCTAAACTGGATTTAAACCAGTGCCTATGTGGCTCCTTCCAGTGGATTTTTCCCACTTTGAAGTCGGTGACTGGGGCAAACACCCCAAAATTCGCCAGTCTGCCCCGAAGTGCAGCACAGGAGACTCCTCTGTCCCAGCTGCGACCCTGGGGGAAGGTGCTGCCCCTCTGGCTCCCTGCACTCCTCCCCTGGCTCGATTCCTGGGCACAAACACTCCCAGCAGTGCAGGACCAATTCCCATTTCCCCCTCCCAGCCCTCCGCCTGCCCTGCCCCGGGCCGGGGAGGATCCCCAGATGTCCTGGAAGAGACACACAGGAGCTTTTGCGCCCCGCCAGCCCTTCCAGCTCCCCCTGAGCTGTGACGGGAGTAGGAAATGCCTAACGAACCCTTCTCCCAAACGCTGCCTCATTAGGAGCGTGTCCTCATTAAAAGGGATAAATCACATACACACATTAGAAGGGGTCTGTGTTAGGTGATTTGGGAAGTCTGTACCTCTGGAGTGCCTCAGCCAGTGGGGAAAGAGAGAGGGGAGTGCGGCCGGGAAATCAGGATAAAAAGGAGGCTGCGTCCTCCAACAGCCTGAGAGACCCCAGGGAAATGCCCATGACCCCTCCCTTTATTCGAATAAAGTAACAGCACTCCTCTGTCTCCTTTTTGGACTCAAACCTCTGGTGTTTGTGGATTGATTTTCTGACACGGACCACGGAGCAGTCGGGCTGCCGAGCTGTCCCCGCACCACCAGAAATTCCCTTTCCCCTCTCAGGAGCTCCCAGCCCCACAGGATCCCCCGGGTGTGGCAGTCAGGGCACTGACACTGAGGCGAGGCCCTTCGGGACTCCCGGATTTATTGCAGGGATATCACCAGGGCTTGCCATTGTATTCAGTCTTTCCAGAAAAATCAGACTTTGGAGTCAACCTCATCCCAGTCATTCCAAGGACATAACCTAATTCCGATTCCCTTAATTAGAGACTGGCTCAGATTAACGCCATCCCCACCCGATGGCTTTTCCAAACCTCAGGGACGGGACAGGATTTCCCCATTTTCTGTTTCTCTCGCCCCAGCCACATTTGTGAAAAACTCCTCCTCATAAATGAGGACGTCCCACAGCAGATGCTTGGAGGGACCCCGGCTCTGCTGGAAAGCCGTGCAGGTTCCAGAGGCCAAGCTGCAGCAGGAGCTCTGTAAATCAGACAAAACCCCCCAGCTCTGGGCAGACCACGGGCACGGAAGATAATCTGACAACCATCACTCCGTGCAAGTTCGGGAGCAACCCCCGTCGCTGTTTTTTATGTGTTGGTTTGTCTTATTTGGGGTTTTATCTCCCTAGATTAAAAAAAAAAAAAAAAACCAAAAA
>VZRQ01007368.1:230939-248003 GCA_013397975.1 Machaerirhynchus nigripectus | reverse complement strand
GTTTGTTTGTTTGTTTGTTTTTTATGATTAGGAATGTCAATGCAACATGGGGGAAAAGGGTAAATCTATGAAAAATCCCCCCTGTTTTTCTCATAATTTGAGTTTCCTGACTGGATGCAATTCCAAATCCTCCCCAACAGAGACTCTCTGGTTGTGTCTGGGATATAATTCCGGGAGTTCTGGTTCTCTGGAGGCTTTAATTGTCCAACAAATAACAACAGAAGCAGATGAATGAGGAAATTTAACCCTCAAAGCAGCCTGAAATAATAAAGCAGCTGCTGAGGTGGATTAACACCATCCAAACAGCTGCCAACAGGAACGTGCCACACCAAGAGAGGCACTCAGGATAATCCTGGTTTCCGTGGAAAAAACCATCCAGAGATGAAAAAAAAGTAAGGAAAAAAAATTAACATGAGAAAAGGCTGCAGGACTGAATTGTGCCACTTGATCTCACGTTCATTAGGGGACCCTTGGACAAGTTCTGTGTCCTTTTGATTTGTTCTCAGGTGTAACATGACACAGAAAGAACTCCACTTATCCCTTTTCTTTCTGATTTTTACTTTAAATGTTCATTTTCAGATGCTCCAGCTCCAAGCTGGTTCATTTCCAGCTTCCCCTCTCTGGGCATTATCTGCTTTCTTTTTTCTGCAGTTGCCATAAAAAATATGTGAGTCAGAAAAAATAAAAATGGCTATATTTTATATCAGCCTCCAGTACAAAATAATTATAGCATCCCCTGCTGAGTGATGGGCTCACACAAAAAGCCTGGAGTTTAATCCCATCCATTTCCAGGTGCTGCTGTGTCCACCTCCAGCATTCCGGGGGCTCCAGCCCCGCCTGGCTCCCCGTGGCCTGGGAGGGTTGGTGGCACCAGGGAGGGGTGGCAGCGCCTCGTTAAAGCTGAGACAAGGAATGATGGAGAGTGGGGGCTACAGAACCTGATAGGGGGAGAACTGATATGGGATGAAGGGATATGATCCAGGATAAATAATCCTGCACGGGACAGGGATGGGAGAGGTGCACGTGAGGAGGGAACAAAGAATTTCCTTGGATGAGGCCATAACTTTGCATTTTAATGGTGCAGCTCATTTAGCTCCAGGAGGCAGTGAGGAAAAGCAGGGAAAGCTGCTGCCCAGCACCAGGAAAACCTCTGGAATTTGATCCCTGATAATGATTGCTTTTGTTTCTCACACAAACCCGGGAAGACACAGATGTGGGTTGATAATCTATGGAATTGTGGGATCCTGGAATGGTTTGGATGGGAAGGACATTAAAGCCCATCTGGTGCCACCCCTGCCATGGCAGGGACACCTCCCACTGTCCCAGGGTGCTCCAGCCTGGCCTTGGGCACCTCCAGGGATCCAGGGGCAGCCACAGCTGCTCTGGGAATTCCATCCCAGCCTCTCTCCACCCTCACAGGGAGGAATTTGTTCCCTAAAAAAGGGACCCTTCCCTTACAGAAGGAGCTCTGCAGCTCCCAGTGTCTCCTCCCAAACCAGGACACGCTGCCAGCCGGGATGCTGAAGTGAGGAACGTCCCAAATCCCAGCAGGAGCTGACGGACCTGCCGCAGGTCCCGAAACCACAGCAATCCTGCCTTTCCCTTTTCCTGAGTCCCGCAGCAGCTGCTGGATGAAACGAGCCCCACTGCCCAGGCCGGGCTCTCTCCAGTCCCATTTATCCCTGCACAGCACCTTTTAGGAAGGGGAGAGATCCCAAACCTTCCCTCTCTTCTTGCTCCCTCCTTTTCGCTCTCTCTCACTCGACAGCCCAGCCTCATGTTCCAGGAGGAGCACGAACATCCCCGGGAGCTTCCCAGGTGAGGCACATCCACCACGAGCTCCTGCAGAGCCTCTGGCTCCAGCTCCAGTTTCTTTTTGGGGCTGAAAAGAGGATTGCAGGAACTTTAACCTCCCTAAAGCAGCCCGGCTTTTCTGGACCCTTTCCCACTTGTCAGCATCACGTTCATCCCGCACACTCCCTGTCTGAGCAGGGAGTTTTCAGCAAGACGAATAAACCAGGTTTTTGTGCAAGTTTTATGCATATCTGAATTTTCTCCCCCACCCCGAAAAGCCTTCATTCTTCTCCTGAAAGCTCTGCCAAACTTAGGTGCTATTTCTGGTGAGCAATTAGCAAAAGAATCAGTCCCAAAAATACTGCGGTTACCAGGCAGCAGGCCTTGGGAAAGGGGAAAAAAGCAAGGGGAAAAAAAGGAAAAAACGGAACACATGTTGGAGCCCACTGGCATCTGATATTCCTTGGGAGCATGAGCAGGGTTTCACATCCCAGGCTGGGCTTTAATTGGAGAATCCTCTTTAACTGGGGGCTTTTTTCCCTCTGAGCCACGATCCCATCTCGTCGTGTCCCTGGAGCTGTCCCGTTCCCAATCCCTGGCGCATCCAACCCCCTGCACCTGCCAGCAGCTGAGACACGGGGCGCGGAGCTGTGTCTCCGGCTGAAGTTCAGCTGCCTGTCTGTGCCTGCCCCGAGGAGAGAGAGGGGTGGGAATTCTCCGCCGGCTCCGAGGCAAGGACAGCCTGTCACTGTCACCGTCTGCAGCGCCGCGTGGCCGAACCACCGTCACTGTCCCCACTCTGCACGCGGGGAGAAGGATTTCTGAAGGAATACAATCACCCGTGCGAGATCAGGGGATCAGACAGCCCGGATCCCCGAATTCCATCACCCATCCATCCATCCCGAGGAGCAGGGGTGGCACACGGAAAGCTCTGCTGGCTGCGCCCAGCCCTGATTCCAGGGAGCGCTGTCAGAGCTGAGCATAAACCTGTCCCGGCTTCCTTGCAGGAGCCCCTGGGAGCTGGAGTGGGGAGAGGGAAGGAGGGGAAATGTGCAGGGTGCACCAGGGCAGGAGCACCGGAGCAGCCCGGCAGCGCTGCCTGTGCCTGCCAGCTCGGTGTCGGTGTCGGTGTCGGTGTCACTGCCCTGCCTGGGGTCACACCGGGGTAAATTCCTCTCCAGTGGCGTTCCGGCAATCCGGGATGGGAGAGGAGCCCAGGAGCTGCTGGCTCCTTGCTTGGTTGTGCCAGAGAGGAGCACGGGTAGCTGGTTCCACCTCCCTCACTTGACATCCTTTCAACACCCAAAAAACTTCCCAAATTCTCTTTGCCTTCTCTGACAGCGACCTACTTAATTACTGCAAGCTGGGCCCCGAGTCTGGCACAGCCTCCCACGTTCACACCCAGCCCCACAGCACCCAGACACCTCAGGAAGGAATTAAAGCAACCCCCAGCCCCTCTGGAGCATCTCCTGTGTTCTGAGGGGTTTGGCTGCACTCACAGTGCCTGGGTAAATGATGATGGAGCTGAAAAGGGAGGATAAATTGATAAATTAAGGATATAAATCAATTTCTGTCGAATGCACTCATAAAGTGACACCACGTAATACCAGAGTAATTCCATAGGAAAACCTAAAAACATCCTGATGAAGACAGAATTCACTGGAGGTATGTCAGACACGGAGATGATACGGAGACAATTCCTGTAGGATCCACTCTTAGATCCATAATGGGAAAAATTAAAGCGGGGGACATGAATTCTGCCTCACACCTTGATCTCAGCAGTAAACCAGGCTGGGAAAGGGAAGGAATTAACTCAGGTAATTTTTTAGGGATTTTTCGAGGGGATTAATTCCTTGAGAGGGGGTTCATGGAAAGCCATCCGTGCTGGATTGAAATCAAGGGGATGGAACTTCCGACACGGAGCCGGGAATGGCAGAGGGAAGTTCATCAGGACTGTCACCTGGCCCCCGAACCCAAGGGAAAAAGGCCAGGTGCAGGAGGTGCTGGCTTTCCAAAGGTGCCTTGTGGGCAGCTGCAGGTGCTGGTTCCTTCTTGAAATGAAAACCAGGAGGTGACTTCTTCCTGGCCTGAGGGCCTGACCAGGTCTGTCCATAGGATCGGAGCTCGGAATGCCCCAGGGATCTCATCCCAACAGCCCCACACGGCTCTGAGTGCCCAGCAAACCTTGCAGTGCTGGGCCTCTTCCTGTCACCTGCCTTGTCACTGTCACCTGCCTTGTCACTGTCACCTGCCTTAAATGCTCCTCAGGGTCAATCAAATCTATCAGGGGTGAAGGATGGAAAACCAGGATAATGCCAGTTAGCCAAGCAAGATATTAAATCACTGATGATTAATTGGTATTAAATCATCAATCCTTAAAGCTGAGACAGGGAATGATGGGGAGTGGGGGCTACAGAACCTGATAGGGGGAGAACTGATATGGGATGAAGGGATATGATCCAGGATAAATAATCCTGCATGGGACGGGGAGGGGAAGGTGCATGTGAGGAGAGAACAAAGAATTTCCTTGGATCAGGCCATAACTTTCCTTGGACAATGTCTGGAAGTGAGCAGGACACTGGGTTTAACCTATTATTGCATCCAAACCGAGACTGCAGGAATTTCGGTGATATCCCAGGGGATGGATGACCAGTAACCCCTCTGGTCACTCTCTGGGTGCTTTTCCACACCCAGATCCTGCTGTTCTAGCCTGGGTGCCCCTGGCTCTCTCCCAGGGCAGGTTTGTATTGCAGCCACAGCCTGAAAAACAATTGTGTAGATTTACATTGAAGTGCAGAGTGAGCTGACACAGAGAAATACCCCGGGACAAACAGAGTCTCTCCTGAACAGACCCTTGCAGAAATGTTTGGGGTCAAACCCTCAGGTTTGCTGTTCGGTTGGGAGCATGGAGTATTTCCAGCACACAAATTCAGGATCTGCCCAGAGCTAGAGAGACTGGATCACCTGCTGGAAACCCAGCGTGCTGTGGCCTGGATTAATGCTAGGAGTGAGATCGGTGCACGTTTCCAACACGTGCTGCTGATCCTGTCCTGGTGCTTGGCCTGGAGTCTCCCAGGTTAGAATTTATCCACAACTGGCGTGACTGGCAGCTGATTTAACATCACATTTAAGCACAGATTTCAACTGCAGGGAACTCGGGAGAGTTTCCAAAGAACTGCAGCAGCAAAGAGCACTCAGAGATATCCAACACCCTGTGGATGTTGGAAAAGATGCCCAGAATTCTCTGTTGGGGCCACCAGAAGGGGTCCCAGCCAGCCTTAACCTCCAGGACCAAACCCTTTCAGATCCTCCTCATGTTCCCAGCCATTCATCCAGAGGAATTATTCCCAGACTCGGGAGCTCCGTGGAAATGAGAGCCACAAAGTCTTTTTCAGCACCATGAGGTGGAATTGGCTCAGCCAAGCCGCGGCACCCGGGCTGCAGAGATTTGTGCTCCATGAGGAGCAGAGGGTGGGGAGAGGCAGAGCCTGGGATCCGCCAGGCAGTGTAATTTTAGTTGTTTTGCTGGAGGGGGGGGGGAATAGAATTAATTTAAAGGCTGATATTTTAGGCTGCGTTGCTGCGCATGAATCCGAGCGCAGCAAGTTCCTCTAAAAATAAGCCTGTGCAGAAGAAATGAAAAGAACAAAAAGCGAGGTTGGAGGTGTGCTGGAGTGACTAATGCTCTATAATAAGTGAGCAGTTCAGTGCTTGCCCTCGGAGTATGTTGGGATGTTATTTTTGTGAGCCCAAACCCAGTTATTCCTTTGGGGTTCCAAACTTGGCTTTGGTTGAGGTGTTTCACTTTATTTTAGTTGCCGGTGTCACGGTGAGTACAAATTCTCGTATTATCCCACGTCCATCAAAGAGTCTTGACCCAGAGCCCTGCCAACACTTATTTAATGGATAAAATCACCAGCCCTGGATCTGGGTGCACTGGAAGGGTCTCCAGTGGGAGGTGTCCCTGCCCACAGCAGGGTTGGCACCAGGTGGGCTTTAAGGTCCCTCCAACCCAACCCAATCTGGAATTCCCTGATTCCATTCTACGTCTTGGCATCCTGGCCTGGATCAGGAATGGTGTGGCCAGCAGGACCAGGGCAGGGATTCTTCCCCTGTGCCCGGCACTGGTGAGTGCTGTGCTGTGTCGAGTGCTGTGTCCAGTTCCAGCCCCTCAGCCCAGGAAGGACGNACTGACAGAACGAGAGGACACAGCCTCGAGCTGTGCCAGGGGAAATATGGGTTGGGCATTAGGAAAAAGTTTCTTACAGGAAGAGTGATAAAGTTCTGGAATGGCCTGCCCGGGGAGGTGGTGGAGTCACCATCCCTGGATGTGTTTAAGAAGAGATTGGATGTGGCACTCGGTGCCATGGTTTAGTTGAGGTGTTGGGGCATGGGTTGGACTCGATGATCTCGAAGGTCTCTTCCAACCCAGTGATTCTGTGATTCTGTGATCCCATGCATCCCAGTTGTACATTCTGAAGAACTCCGGGCACACCCATCAGGAGGAGCTCCAGGCTTTTTATCCCCAGCTGAGTGATTGACAAAAATCCGTATTTCCAGGGGATGTGTGGGTTCCTCTTCTGGCAGTGACATTTAGCGTGACATCAACTGCCTGGCATTCCCTGGAGTGAACTCTTGCCCAGAAAGATCCAAGCTTTGAGCTGGCTTTGAGCTCTTGGGTCATGGCTTCAAGGTCTGGGATCAGAGCTGAGAAAAGGAGCTCTGAACACCAGAGAGGAACACAGAACTCTGGAGCAGTGCAGGTGGAAATCCCAAAGGTATCATTAATAAGGGAGGTAACTGCAGCACTGCTCAACGTTTCCAGCCAGTGTGGGACCACCTGCATCTCCTCCCTGACCTTCCAAGAAGTCCACAATAAATTTTCCACTGCGGTTTCAAAACACAGCAATTTTCCCCAGTTCTTTGGGATGAAGTTGTCGGTTCTCCTCCTCCTTCCACACCAGGCCTGGTGCTGCTGATGCTCGTGAAGAATTTGTGATGCTACAGATGTACAAAAGTGCAATGGGACAAACCCAGCCATGATACAAACACAGCAAGCAGGGATTCCTGGTGGTGGTGGTATTATTATTATTATTATCATTATCATTATTATTATTATTATTATCATCGTCATCATCATCGTCATCGTCATTGTCCTTGTCATTGTTATTATTATATTATCATTATAATAATAATTGTGTTTTCATGCTTTCTCTTCACACCTTATCCCAAGGGCAGAATTGACCCGAAGAGCCAAACCCCACAGTACAAAATTAATCCCTTTGCTGGATAATGAATTGGCCATTCAGGAACCGATCAGGGTTCGTCCCAGACAGACCCAGTCACTCCCCTAAGTGCAAGGAGCTCAAGCCAACTCTCTAAAAATTCTGGGGCTGTTTCTGGTTGTGAGTGGACAGCAATTGAATTTGGGCCATTTCCTGCCTGTGTCTTGGACTCTTCTTCATATGGAAAGAAAATTATCAAACCTTTCCCTGCAAAGTGCTCCGGGCCTCACCGCCACTAACAATCATTTCCATCAGTGCTTGGAATCTGCAGATAAGGCAGCTGGGAGCTCTGTGACACAGCTCTGGCAGCCCTGGGGAGCTGGGAACTGCAGTGCCAGGGGTTTCACGAGTTCACAGCAGAGCTGGGAACAAAATAACACAAAAATTGAGGAGCCAGGTTGGGACTTGATGGAATCCCAGCCCCAGCTGGAGCAGCGGTCCCAGCGCACAGCCAGGAACTGAGGTTGGAAATTCCCTCTGAGATCGTCACATCCAACCAACCCAGCACCACCATGGCCACCACTGAAGCACACCCCAGAACCACGTCCACACCGTTTTTGAACAGTTCCAGGGATGGGGACTCCACCACTTCCCTGGGCAGCCCCTTCCAATGCTCTACAACCCTTCCAGTGACAAAATTTTCCCTAAAACCTGGTCTAAACCTCCCCTGGCACAACTTGAGGGTGTTTCCTCTGATCCTGTCACTTGTCCAAGTGGGGTGCAGGCAGTTCTGCAGGCGTGAGGGACGGGAATGCAGACCAGAGGGAGCCACATTCCCAGCTGGACACTTCTATCCAAAGCTGCGTTACTGCTCGTTCTCGTTCTGCGACCCAGAGTGAAAACAACGCGCTCATTCTCCCATTTTGTATCTGGGACCCAAATTAAGCCTTTTCTTTACCCCAGCATTGTCATAAACAACTAAAACCACGAAAATGCGCTCATTTCATCGCACAATGCTGCACAATTATTGTCAAAAGCTCTTTGATTCACTGGCAGAGAAGAGGAAGGCTGTGCCCAGTCCCAGCCAAACGCAGTTTTTTCCCAGTCTCTGGCTTGCCCACCAACCCTTTGGCACAGTTTGTTCTAGAAAGTTCCATGCTGCTGAGGGAGAAGGATTTCAGGCTTTTCTCCTCTAGGAGCAAAGTCAGCACCAGGCAAAAACCGGTCCAGTTTGGCTGGGAGTCACCGGATCATGAGAAAGCAGCAAAAAATTGTTGTGGGAGGAGGAGAAGCGAGCAGAACCCGTGTCCTGGCAAAGGTGAGTTTTGGGAGGGCTTGTGGTGGCCCCCTGCATTTCCAGGAGCCTCCTTCTGCACTTTTGTCTTCACCTGGGAGCAGCTGAAAATTCCATTTACAGTCACTGCCGCTCGGAGTCTGCACTTCTGTTTGTACCTGAAGAACGCCTCCTTTCCCAGCTCTCGGGGAGCTGAGGAGCTCATCAGGCTCAGCAATTCCTCCTCGCTCCAGACATCCCCAGAGAAACTGCTCTGGGAGGCTGCACGAGGGCAGGGAGAGCGAGGCAAGCTCAGAATCAAAAAGAACGATAAAAGCTGCATTTTGGGACACAAAGTTTTGGGAGCTTCCCAGTCTGTCCCTGGTCACTTATTTAATTCTTTTGTAGTAATTGTTTACTATTATTATTATTAGTAGTAGTATTTTTAAATCCTTGGGTTAAAGGTATCAAAGTGGTGTTAAAATATTTCCAAAGAGGCAGCGGATGGGAGCGATCGTTGTTATTATTTTTGTAGGTCCTGGCTGTGCCAAACCTGCCAGGGGAGCCTGATCCAGGTGAGCAGTTTGGCACCAGGACTGGTGGAACTCCATTAACCCTCCAGTGGCTCCCTTTGGACTCGGTGGTTTAAAACGCTTTGTGCCAGCCCGCTTCACCTCCGCGCTGCCGATGGGGAAGGCAAAAGGAGGGCAGAGAAGGGAGCAGGAAAGAGAGCGGGGAGAAAATGGGACTGAAACTCAGCCCGGGGTTGTGCTTCTCCAAACCCCAGCTGAGAAACCACACCCAGCACCTAAAAGAGGTTAGGAACTGCCTCAGGTTAAAATTTACTGGTTGTTTTTATTCTTTTGTGAGACATCCTGACCTCCCAGACCTCAGCCTTGGTCACTCGGTTTATGTCCTTCAACTTCTGATTTTGCACCCCCACCTTTGAATATCCCTTTCTGTTTGAATAATAACCCTGAGTATCCTCATTAATCACGCACCTGTCCTTTGAAAATACGTTATTTTTACCCCTTGTTGCTCGGGATTTCGACGCCATCTCAGAGTCATGAGTTCCAAAGAATGACTTTGTGTTACGTAAGCTGGAAAAAAACCCACTGAAAAGCTTTTGTTTTAAATGTTTTCCTGTCAGCTCCTTGAAAGGTTCCATTATCCCTCAGGCCTTGAAGGGAAATTCAGGTTCTATGGGATGCTTTCCTGCCCTCCTTGACGAGCAGGGAGTTGTCCTTAATCCAGAGCATCCCAAGTTTCCTGTCAGCCCGGGAGCTGACGCTCAGTTCGTGTAAGCCCTGACACGTTCTCATTTTTAAAGCAAATTAGAGCATGCAGAGCCTTTATGGAGCTGTCTGGACTTTACACCCCCTCTGTGTTGTTGTATGAATGATTTAACGAAATTACCATGTGGAATTTGTTAGATATTCCCCAGGCCAGGAGCGGGAGCCGCTCCTGTGCGCGGAGCCTCGGTGACGGACAAAGGTACAGCAAAGCCTCATTTTTAATTTATTGCTGACGAGGACTGGCTTTGTGTGCTGGGCTGGAAACAGCAAATTCCCTCACTCCAATCCACGCCTGAGCTCCAGTCACACAGAACAGCTCCCGGGTTTTAAATTTATTTTTGGGGGAAGCCACAGCTGGTTTTAGCCACAGACATTCCCCCTCCTGCTGTTCCTGCACCCAGGTTCCAGCGGGGCAGAAAGGGATCGTTCCCAGCCCTCCCCGGAGTGACAAATGGCTCCAGCACTGACAGAACTGGGAACAAACCGAGGCCACGGAGGGGAAAGAATTAAGTTCAATAATCAGATTATTTCCCCCAGGCACTGCCTCTGTCTGAAGCCAGACACAACTTCCTGTCCTGCCGAAAAAGCTCCAGGTAATTTATTTAAATAACCCAACGAGGGAAAGAAAAGAAATCCTCTTTGAGGAAGGGTTTTGAAGAAGCCAGAAGGATTCCTGCAATCCCATTCCCTGATCATTCACAGGGAATTATCTCCTCGGCTCCTCTCGGTGCCTCTGAGGAAGCAGCAGCAATTCCCCGGCAGCTCAGGGGCCACAGCCTGAGTGGCACAAAGCCCCGTGGGACACACAGTCCTTGTCACACTCAGGTCCCTCAGGCACCTGCGGAGCTCCAGGGAAGACGTCCTGGAGGGAATTTCCAGTTTAACAGCTTCCATTTCTCCACAGCTATGGATGAGCGGCTCATCCATAACCTGCCTACCCCTGGACTTTGAAAAGCTCCCACAGCAACCCCACCGCTGCAATTGTGCATATTAAACATAGAATATGTCATGTAATATATAGAATATATGTTGTAACAGAGAGATTTTATACTGTAGTATCTATGATTTCATATCTACCTGACATAAATATAATTTCATATGTATAATCTATTTTTTTTCCTGTTTTTTATATATAAATATATTGGCTAAATGCAAATATTCGCTCCACTGCATCCTGTCCTAAAAACGCAACCAGCCCGGGAATCTCCCTGGGCGTTTTCCCTCTGGATACCCCTGCTAGTGAATTCCAGGACACAGCTCCTTGCGAAACCTCAATCCCCTTCCATTTCCAGAGGCAAATTTAAAATGCACTTGGTTTGGTTCCCTCTGCATCCCTTCAAGCTCTGCAAGGCTTATATGGGATTCCCTTCAAATTGTTGCCTTGCCAAGGGCTCCATCAGTCCAGCTGGAATTTTGAGGCTAAAAAAAGATTAAAAACATCAAATGGAGGGCTCTGTGGATACTGCTGTGTGGGGTCAAGAGCAGGTGAGGGCAGAAACCCTACAAGAAACTTTCTCGGAGCTGTTCCAGCCCGGTGTGATGGGAACAGCCGCCAATTCCCAACTTCCCCTCTCGGCACTGGGATGAACCTGCTGGGAGTGTTGAGGGCGTCCTTGGAGCCACACATCCTGTGGCTGGAACGTGCTCCTGCGGAGCCAGCCGGCACCGAGGGCGCGCGGGAAAACTCCGGGAAAAGGGAAAATTAGGGGAAGGGTAAGGGAAACCCAGGGATATGCGGTGCTGGGCTAGGAATTCCAGGAATTTTCCAGCAGCCATGTGTGAGGTGATGCTGCAGCAGAGCCGCACAAGCTGCTCCTGGACCCTCTCCCATCTCCCTGTGCCCTTGTCCTGGTGTGGCGCTGGAGTTTGGGATCAGGGAACTGCTCCCACTCCGCGATTTTCTCTTTGTTTTTCAGAAATCCACTGTAATCAAATGGGAGATCAGGGGCTCACCAGGAGCATCTGAGAAGGGATAAAAACTAAAGCTCTGAGAGCATATTCCCTTTTCAAATATACCTTATTCGCCGTCAAAACGCTCTGACACTGAAAAATCCTACCCCAGACATTGCCTTGGGAACAGCCTTTTTCCCTGGATCATTTCATACCCAGCCCTCAGACTGTGCCACATTCAAACAAGGAGCAACAGCAGAATTCCAATTTGGACAAAAGAATTCCTTGCTGTAGCTCCATAAACACGAATCAGACAACACCTGCCTCGGAGCATTTTGAAGCGAGTATCTCTAGAAATTGCATTTTCATACCTGCATTCCATCATATTCCTAATAGGAAGGAAACACGAGATTTTTCTATGATTTTCATCTGAAGCTGAGCCAGAAGTGACTTTACTGCAGCTAAATCTGCACAGCTGGGCCATGACTGGGCTGGTTTTGGGTTTCCTGCCTTTTTTCCAGAGCAACTCCGTGTTCACCACCACCAGCTTCTGGCTGTGTCTGGGAATTCATTCCTCTGATCCAACTCACCAGTGAATAAATAAAGAAATCCCAATAAAAATGATCTGGTTGGTTCCTGGAGTCAGCAGATGGAATTCCCATGTGGGATCCCCGACCCTTCTGGAACTGATCCCGTCCCACTGACATCGACCCCACCTTTTATTTCAATCCGCTTTGCTATTCCTGGACAAAAAGCCAGTTGTATTAATTGGGTTGTAATTAGCTGGAGGTTGATAAGCCCAAGGTTTTGGATGTAACGCCTGTGGGAGCAGAGTGCTCCTGTCAGGGCTTTCAGACCCATTATGGGAATCACAGAAATCAGCTTTACGCCTGCTCTGGGTTCAAACTCACCTCGTTTCTGCTTCACCAGTTTAATTCAACGATCAGGGTCGAGATGTGGCTGTCAGAGGAAATTGCAGCCTGGGTGGGTTTTTGCTCAAATTGCAAAGAATCCCCGCTCATCTTTCAGCTGCTTTTTACAGGTGGGGAGGACGCAAAAACCTCACCAAACCCTAATTCCATCCCAGCAAATGCTCCGGGTCTGTTACTGGTACAGAGAAAACCCTGAGGATGTGGAGGGAGAGTCCTCAAATGCTCAAAACATGAAACCAAACGGTGGCAACTTCACATTTGGGAGTTCTGTTGATTTAAATGGCTTGGGGGATTTTACGGATTGTATTTAAACACATGAATTCTGAATTTTGGGATTAACCAGCATTGCATTCTGTCTCTTCCGGGCAGCCGGCACAGGGTGCCCAGAGAAGCTGTGGTTCCCCCATCCCTGGAAGTGCCCAAGGCCAGGTTGGACGGGGCTTGGAGCGCCCTGGGACAGTGGGAGGTGTCCCTGCCCGTGGCAGGGGTTGGAACTATGTGAATTTCAGGTCCCTGCCAACCCAAACCATTCTGGAATTCCAAGACTTTCCATGGACTGCCCATCCAATGCTCCCACCTGCAGCTCAGCATGGCTATGTTTCCCCATTCCACATCCCAAATCTCCAGAGCAGAGAGGATTTCAGGGCCCCTCTGCTCTTCCCGTCCCTTCCCTGGGCTGTGCTCTTTGTAATTTAAAACATTCATTGGCAACACGATGTTCTTCAGGGGTTACAGCAGAGTCTGGAAAGGATGCCAGCCCAAAGCCTCCCTGTAGGAAATTAATGGAGAACTTGTGTAAAATTAAGCGCCAGGCTTTGTTAAGGAGCATCTCCAGTCTGGAAGGCAAGTGCTGACTCCAACACTTGTTGCCAGTGTGCAGTGAAGCAGATGAAGCTCCCTAAAATGTGGCTTTCTCCTCAGATCCAAGGGTTCTCCCTGGTGAAATGGTCGTTAGTCTCTAGATTTGCACAGTGGACAAACACCATGGAAAAGGAACATGACGCAGAAAAGTCACTTTTGTATTTTTAGAAGAAAAATCAAATATTTGTGTGGGTTCAGAGGGTAACTTCCACTCAATGTCAGAGGCACTTAGAAAGCAGCTGGGCTTTTCTCAAGTGTAACCCACGGCAGGACAAGGGGGAATGGCTTTGCGGTGAAGCAGGGCAGGGATGGATGGGATACTGGGGAGGAATTCCTCCCTGTGAGGGTGGGGAGGGGCTGGGATGGAATTCCCAGAGCAGCTGTGGCTGCCCCTGGATCCCTGGCAGTGCCCAAGGCCGGGCTGGAGCACCCTGGGACAGGTGCCCACGGCAGGGGGTGGAACTGGAAGAGCTCTAAAGTCCCTTCACACCCCACCCATTCCATGATTCCCTGACTCCCTGATCCCGTGCCACGGCCCTGGAAGGAGCCGTGCACCCCCTGAGATTCCAGGAACTGAAATCCCTGCTGAAACCGACTGCAGGGCGCTGCCTTTGTCGCAGGCTCTGTTCAGCTGGGATTAATTTGCAAACCAGCTGTGCTCCGCCTGGGCTTTGTGTCTGACCTAATTATGGCCACGTGCTGGGCACGGATGGGATCCCTGTCTGCCATGGAATGGGCTGGGAATGAGCCACTCGGGGCAGGAATGAAACATCAGGGCCCTGGCCGCACAAGGAGCTTTAATCAAAACATTTGGAACCACCTCAGATCCCTTAAAAACCTTCAGGGTTGGTTTAATGCTTTTTTTTGTTCACATAAGGTGCTGGAGCAGAGAAGAGAATAAAAAAGGACTGAGTTTGTTCGACCCAGCTTCCCTCATAACCCTGGGAAGTGCAAAATTCACCTGTTAATTCCGAGTTAACTGATGTCATCATTCCCTAAGGGATGTTCCGAGGGATTGGAATGGTTTAGAAGAAGTGGGATGCTCAGGTGATTTGGGATGCTCAGATGATTTGGGATGTTCAGATGATTTGGGATCTTTAGATGATTTGGGATGTTCAGATGATTTGGGATATTTAGGGGATTTGGGATGTTCAGAGGATTTGGGATGTTCAGATGACTTGGGATGCTCAGAGGGTTTGGGATGTCCAGATGATTTGGGATGCTCAGATGATTTGGGATGTTCAGAGGATATGGGATCTTCAAATTATTTGGGATGTTCAGATGAATTGGGATGTTCAGATTTGGGATGTTCAGATGACTTGGGATGCTCAGATGATTTGGGATGTTCAGATGAATTGGGATGTTCAGATGAATTGGGATGCTCAGAGGGTTTGGGATGCTCAGAGGGTTTGGGATGCTCAGATTTGGGATGTTCAGATGAATTGGGATGTTCAGATTTGGGATGTTCAGATGAATTGGGATGCTCAGATGATTTGGGATGCTCAGATGAATTGGGATGTTCAGATGAATTGGGATGCTCAGAGGGTTTGGGATGCTCAGATGATTTGGGATGCTCAGAGGGTTTGGGACACTCGGAGGGTTTGGGACGTTTTTCCCCTCAACACCTTTAGAATCAGTCATTTGAAGGTACCAAGACAATGCCCTGATTTTTAAATGTTGTCTTCAAGAGTCCCAAACCCCATAACCAGGGAACAAATCCAACCCCTCATCCCACACAGTGAGTATTCCAAGGAACATGAAGATACCGGAAAGAAACCAGGCTAGATACAAAACTGAGCCGAAATTATTGATTCTGAGTCGAATTCTCTGCAGCATTATGGGTTTTTTCTTCATGGGGATTTTATTTTTCATAATTATTCTCTGTTCCAGTATCGGAAATATTCAAAATTTCATGAGGTGTAAGCTCTTTAAGCTGCAAATGCTGAGCTCATTTTTTAAAAATAAATAAACATCCTTTCAACTGAAAAAATATTGTATTATTAAATGCAAATTAAAAATGGGATTTTCAGTCCTTTGTTTTGATTTCTGGGTGAGCAAGGCCTGCTGAAAATGCAGCTCAGTGGAGGTTTGCTTTTTTCCTGGGAATCAGCATTACAGAGATGCACCAACACTCCGTGTGCCATCCAGGTTCCTCTTCCACCTGAAATTCCTGAGCTCTCCAGCCCCTGATTCTGGTTCTGGAGCCGGTTTGGTGGTGGATGCTGCAGCAGCTGTACCTGGGCCACCTCCAGCTGTGGGACCTGTCCTGAGCCACCGCTGGGTGTGGCCGAGTCATTGCCCAGCAGTGATCCAGCAGGAAAAACGCCCCTTTCCTCAGGAACCCCAGGCGTGGGAGCCTCTCCCGTGTTTGTGCTCAGTGACAGGGCTGCTCATCAACACGAGATGCCAAAGTCCCAAATGCCTTTGTTATTTGGAAGTTTTCTCCTTCAGAGCTGCTCTTCCTTCCCCTCCTCAGGTGGGCGCGCAAACGGTAAAACCAAACCCGTCTTTAGGACGCTTCACTTCCAGTGTAACCTCCTGGCTGGTGATTCCTGCTGGGGACAGGATCCCAGCAGGTTTTGGGGCAGTGGGAGCTCCCAGCTCGGGGTTCCACCCCGTGTCCCTCCCTGGTGCGTCCCCCCTGGGCTGGCGTCATGCAAACGAGCTGTCGCTGCACAGTGTTCCATTCTGCTTCGTCTGATTATGCAAATTCCAGCTCCATGGAGCCACTTTGCTCCCTCTCCTGCTCCCTCCTCCCTCTGCTCGGCTCTGCTGGCAGAGGGGTTTCACTGGAACCACGAGCAGTTATGAAACAGAACAAATTAAACACAACAGTTGGGATCACTTTTCCTTCACAAGACGTCGCGTATGTCGCACTCGGAGGGCTACAGGAAATGGCAGCTCTGCCTTCTGCACTCCCTGTCCTGATTTCCCAGCTCCAGACAGGACTGCAGAGGAACCCTGGGATGTGTTCAGGGGCCGGGTTTTCCACAGCTCCAAAAGCCCAGGGCTGTGTGCTCCGTGCCCATCCCTGGGGCTTCCAAAGGTTGGGTCATGCAGGCTGGAGAAGGGAAGGATCCAGGGAGAGCTCAGAGCCCCTTGCAGGGCCTAAAGGGGCTCCAGGAGAGCTGGAGAGGGACTGGGGACAGGGGATGGAGGGACAGGACACAGGGAATGGCTTCCCACTGCCAAAGGGCAGGGATGGATGGGATATTGGGAAGGAATTCCTGGCTGTGAGGGTGGGAAGAGCCTGGGATGGAATTCCCAGAGCAGCTGTGGCTGCCCCTGGATCCCTGGAAGTGCCCAAGGCCAGGCTGGAGCAACCTGGGACAGCAGGAGGTGTCCCTGCCCATGGCAGGGGTGGCACTGGGGGGGCTTTAAGGTCCTTTCCCACCCAAACAATGGGGAAGGGGAAGGGAAAGGGGAAGGGGAAGGGGAAGAGGCATCCCAGTTGCACAGGATGAGAAGCTGCTAGCTCCCAAAGATAGATAACACCAGCTTATTTCTCTATGTGAATCTCTTTTCTCCTACACTTTTATTTTGCCATATGACCTCATGGACACCACTGTGAAATGGAGAAAGTGAAACCTGGTTTATGTCTTAATTTAGACCAGAAGTGGGACATCTCAGAAAGAATGTAAAACTGGAAGAGGGTCAGAGAGGGACAACAAGGAAAAGTGTGGAACAGTTCCTATATCAAGACCAACTAAGAAAGCCGGGAGCCTTCAGTCTACAAAAGAGATGGCACAGGGTAGCAAGGACCAGAGGTCTGTGTAATCATTAGCAACCTGGAG
>VZRQ01007368.1:217986-230639 GCA_013397975.1 Machaerirhynchus nigripectus | reverse complement strand
GATCCTTAACGGCTCGAAGGAATCCACACTGCGACGGTGGGAGCTCCTGAGACAGGGCAGGTGTGCGCAGGGATAAGAACCAGGATGTGGGGAAATCAAGGCTGCTTTCTTCCCCGAGGACTGAGCATCGGGAACCTGCCCAGACCCCAGGACACGTTTCCTTCGCAGGGCGGGAAATCAAACCCAGCCTTGGCACTGATCAGAAAAAGGCTGACGTCAAACGGCAGCACTTGGGGCTCCAGAGACCGGGAGTTTTTCACTCTCCCTCCCTGTAACCCCCAAATTCTCCGTGCGAGAGGTTTGTGGCTGACAGCGACACCTCAGTGCTCCTTTTGTCCCCGGGCCAATCCCTTGAGTCAGCCTGGAAATGGGAACTCGCAGGGCTGGGGATGGGCCCGGGATTCCCCGTAGCTGCTTCCCAACACCTTGGGGAGAACACCAGCAGGGCAAGCTGCCAGCTCGGGGAGCTCAGCAAATCTTTCAACAAATTTAAACACTTTCAGGGCTTTTGAAGGAGGTCAGACACCCCCAGGGCACTACCAGTCCCAAAATACCCACACTTTTCCGCTCCCACTGGATATCTCCAAGTGCTGTCCCAGAGCTGGGAGACATTCCCCGAATCACCACATTTCATTCTGAACGCCATCAGAGCTCCAAATTTTCCCAACTTCTTTTTCAACTGCTCTAGAAAGAGAAGGCTCCTCCCTAAAGCAGAATTCCAGCTGCAGCAGCACCGTTCTGTCGGCGCCTTTGGTTTAACCGGAGCCGGGATTTGGCCTCGATGATCCCTGTGGGTCCCTTCCCACCCAGGACACCCCACGATTTCTCTGACTAATTACCTCCTCTTGCTTAACTGGATCTCCCATCCCACGTTTTATCCCCATCATTAATTAAGGAGGGCTGAAAACCTAAATCTGCCCCGTGCGGTCAAGACTTCCTCGTGCTTTGATCCACGTGGAAAATTCCTTTGATCCTGCAGCACGCTGGCACCGTGGGACACCCGCCTGGCAGATCTGCCCAGGGAACACGGCTGAACATCAGATCTTTCTCTTCCTGGGAGGCAGAAGCCGGAATAGAAACCTGCTCAGATGGGTTTCTCTTGGGGGTGAAGAGGGAAAGGTATTTCTGAGAGCTGATTTAATTCACTTCAGGTTTCAAAGGACCTCAAGACCCCATAGAAAAAATAATTCCTTTGCAATCCGTTAAATGGCATGAAATAAATTACTTTTACTTATTACCATGCCTCCTCCTGAACACTCAGTGACACAAAAGGGGCAGTTTGGTGTAAAAACCCGAATTCTATTGGACCTAAAGAAGACGCAGGAGCAAACCCCAGGATTTCCAGTGTTTTGCGATGTCGGATATTCCCAATTAACTGAGACAAATCCTCTCTAACAGCCTCTTCCCATTTCCAGAGCCTGCCTGAGTCAGAACATATGGAAAACTCAGCCCGTGGAGCTGGAGGATGGTACTAAACAGATTTCTCCCAAACCCATCCGAGGGTTTCTTTCTCCCCACCGCCCCTGGAACCGAGATGCGAGCAGGGAAAGCTCTCAGGAATGATGGTGATGGAGTTCCCAATGCTGTCCCCAGGCTGGAACTGCACATCTGCAACGCCTGGGCTGCAGCTGCCCCATTAGCTCAGATTTACAGAGGGCCCTTTCCAGGCTTTTCCTGCTCCTGTTTCTTAAAGAGAAAAGGAATTCTACGTGTTCTCGGCAGGAATTTACAATTCATGTTCTTTTAACAGCTCTCCTCCCCCAGGCTGCGAGAAGGAACTAAATCCAGCACCTGCACTGGCACAAAGCAATCCTCCCAACTCCTTCTGCCTCTTCCCCCGTGGAGTTCCACTCCACCTTCCTGCTTGCAAAGACCCTGGACTTCCGTGGTCTCCACCCACTGAGAGTCCTGCAATACTGATAAACTAGAGCATAAAATAATAACTAAATTAATTATATCTTTTATAAATTACACATTTATAATAAATTTTATGGGGTGATTTGTCTGTTTCGAAGCCGGGGCTCCGAGGTGCCTGTGCAGGTTACTGGGGTCACGAGGGGTTGGGAGAGCTGAGGGAAAGTTGGCCACAAGTGGCTCTGTTTCTGTCTCTGGAACATCTCAGGTGGGTTTGGGCTGCTTTGGGGTCTTTTTTCCTCTTGGCTTGTTTGTTTTTAAAGGTGGCCAATGCAATTAATATAAGATAATTCGGTTCAAGCTTAGAACCAAACTGGTACCAAAAACCAGCACGTGCAGAACTCCGAGATGGAAAAGAAATGGGACCACAAAGGACATGAAGGGATTTAATCCCTCACAGCTGCCCACACCCACCAAATCTGCGCTCCAGAGTTCTGTTTAATTAGCAACTGAAAGAATTAAAACATCTAAGGCCTAAATCCTGCAGCCTCGCTCCCCAAATCCTCGAGGATTTTGGCCTCGGCACTTGACTGAGGTGAAGCTTTGGCTGCAGTCCCTGCTGCCACAGAGGAGCAGCAGCTCAGATAATATCTTATTTATTCATTGCTCTCAGCCTTGGAGCTCTGGTTCAGAGCTGGGAAAACAGGATGTTCATCATTATCTTCCTGACAGAACATGAATTTCATGCTTCTTTTTGTCCTGCAGAAAGGACTGCACACAGAGCCGAGGAGAACAAGGAACGTGTCCCCTTCCAGATGAGTTTGAGTGGCCTTAGGGTGGCCTTTAGGGACAGAGCAGTGACAGGGACCTGGGGTCAAGCCTTGAACTCCAGAGCTGTGAGAGGGACCACAAATCCTGGTTGAGGAACAGCAGGAGAAGATGGGAGAAGGGAAAAGCAGGAAGTTACTGCTGAAAAATTGTTGTTGTGTGTCTCCACGTTCTTTTTAAGTCTGAATGAATCGCCTCAGAGCAGGTTTTGAGCTTGGGATTTTGAAATGGATTAAAGAGAAACCCGAGTTAAGAGCAGGCAATTAATATATATAAGATAATGACAATTAAAATGCACTGGAACATAATTAATGGCTGTGCAGGGGAACCCCTCACATCCCTCCTGCCCACAGCAGCTGCTCCCCATCTTTGAGGACCGGTGCCCCCAGTTCCCACTCAAAAACTTTCAAAATCCGAGAATCATGGACTTGTGGAGTGGTTTAGGTTGGGAAGGACATCAAAGGTCATCCAGCTCCAACCCCTGGGCACCTTCCACTATCCCAGGTGGCTCCAAGCCACATCCAGCCTGGCCTTGGATGCTTCCAGGGATGGGGCAGCCACATCTCCTCTGGGATCTGGGATTCCATCCCAGCCCCTCCCAGGGGAGAATTCCTTCCCAATATCCCATCTACTCCCTGCCAGGTTGAAGCCATTGCCCCTGTCCCGCTCTGTGTGCTCAGGCCCCCTGAGTTTTGGTGTTGGTAACAGCTCCAGGGTTATTTTTGTGTTCTGTGGTTCCATCTGAGGCAGAGCCCTGCAATGTTAATGCAATATCTGCCGTAATTTCCCACACAGCAAATGAGAGCCAGCCCAGCCCTCGGCAAGGCAAATCTCTTTTGTTGCTGTCATGCACATTATTCGACTCTCTCCCACTTAAGGCAGATGCTTTAGTGCTGGGGTGTGCTCTGAGTTTGTAAATGTTCATCTTTTTCGTGATGTTTGCCTGATAACAGAACGACGGAATGAAAGAGAACCTGCAGCGCAATCCATGGAATGTGAGCTCCAGCAGGCACAGGGACGTGCAGAAATGGTGCTCTGGCCAATAGCTCCAGGCAGCAACGAGGGATGGTGTCCAGGACGTATTTTGGGAGGCAAACACCTTGACTTGCTCCTCCAGCTCCCCAAGTGTACCTCAGCAGCTCCAGAGCTTGGGTGCCGGCGCGCCGGGACTCTCCGTGCGAATGGTGATTTACATCCCCAGCCATGGGCTGCTCCAGGGCCACTTCCAGAGCAGATTTTAAGGAAATGAGAGAAACTTTTGTGTCTCTTCATCTAAAAGGGGTAAATACAGCTGAACTCACCCCACAGGTACCGGCTGCTGCTTCAGAACCAGCAAGAATTCTCTTTGAGTCGGGGACAGGCAGGAAATCGATTCCCTTCCACATAAATTCCCTTCACGGAATTCCCTGCTGGACTATTACTGCTCCTCTGCTCACTTCAAATGGAATCCTGGTTCCCTTCAAGCCAGCAGCAAAACGTCTTGGGTGCCTGCTTTCTATTCCTGCCTGGCTCCTCCGTCCCCAGGAAGCACACCCAGGTAGAGCTTTCAAAGGGAAAGGAGCTTCTGCTGGAATCCTGACATGAAAGGAGGGGGAAAGGACGCGAGGGAGGTGAACAACCTTCTCCAGGAGCAACAGAGCACCCAAAAGTGAAATCTGAGCTGCAGCCTGAGGAGAGACAGCAGCGGAGAGCAGGGATCCGGGGATCCAGGTACGGCCTCGGTGCCGGCTTCGCCTGTTCCTGATGTTGGGATTGCTGGAGACATCAATCCATGGAAATCTCTGCCTCAAACATACAGGCAAAGCTACCCATAAAATCATTAATGTTGGCAAAGACCTCCCAGATCACCAAACCCAAGGATGAATCAGCCAAACACAAACGCAGGTGTGACCCACGGCCCCCGAAGTGCTGAGGAAACGCAGAGGGCAGCTTTGATGTCACCAGAGTCCCGGGATAAGGGAGCAGCCAGGGCCGAGGGGACACCACCACTCACAGAGCCTTTGGGCTGGAAGGGTTATCTCAGGGTCACTCACAGAATCCATGAGGGAACATCTGTCCCATCACAGCCAGGGAATCACGATCCAGAATTCACCCTCAGGCCCACTGGGAGCAAAGGTGCACCCAGCCTCTTTCCTGCCCCTCCCTCCGCAAGGGAAACAAATCCGTCCTGCAGCGCGTTCCGATTCCCAACGGTGGGAATTCCGATTCTGCCTCGGGTGGAACAGAGAGGATTCCAACAATCCCTGGGTCCCTGGGAAAATGTGTCTTGCCAGGGCCTCCCTCCTCTGTACAGCCAGGAAGGTCCAGGCTCGAGCTCCTCTCGATTCCTGCCCTGGGCACAGGGAATCTCACAGGCAGATTTCAAGGCATTTGGGATTTTAGAGGTCAAAATCCTGAATTCAATTGGAAATCGGGAATTAGACAACCAGTCCAGAGAGCTGAGTGCCACATCCAGGCCTTCCTTGGACATTCCCCCCAGGAATGGGGACTCCAAACCTCCCTGGACAGCCTCTTCCAACCCTTCCCATGAAGAAATTCCTCCTGATGGCCAACCTGATGCCTTAAATATAATTGGGAGTAAGGAAAGGATTGTTCCTGATCTTGGAATATCAGTGCAGTGTGACACCATCATGTGACAGGCAGGAAGATCCATCACCTTTGTGAGGTGAAATACTTGGGAATAAGCCAAAGGAAAAGGACAGAGTGGACACAGGGACAGCCAGAAAACTTCCAGGCTGGGCTCACAGGTACTGGGAAGAGCCACAGCTCTAATAAAGTGCATCCAGCTCCAGGATATTCTCCCATCCCTGTAAATATTTGTGTGTTTTGGTAAAGAAAATGCTTCTTTTAAGCTTATCTCAGTGTCCTTTAACAGTATTTACAGAAGGGAAGGATTGAAATAAATAAACACATTAAAAAATTGAATAAATCCAGTTTCAGGCCCTGAAATTCAAGAGGGATCTCTCTCCCCAGATGTAACAATGTTCATCCTCCACAGTTCTGAACAGAATGAAACTCCTGCTTTGCTTTCTGTCTGTCCCCACCCCAAATTCCACTTATTCCACTGAAACTCCAAGCTCCATCCCCTGAAGCACTGGCTAAAATGAAAATCTATTGTAATTATGGCTTATTGAAAAACAGAACTTCGGGTGTGCAGAGAATTCGGGAATTTTTTAGCATTTGCCATTGATCCAAACCAAAGGAAGCAAATACTCGGTGGAACAAGAAGTTCAGCACAAATCTATTGAAAGTTCCAGAAGGATTTCAGTTCCCCTCAGCCTCTCAAGCTGCAGGTCAGGAAACCCGGGGTCTCCACACCTTGCAGGGATGTGCCACCACCTCCTTGGACTTGCTCTTCCTTCCCTATTGCCACCGCAGGTTTTCGTGCACTTTTTTCATTCTCCAGCTGTCTTTGGGAAGGGAAGGGATCAAAACCACTTTAAAAATGCTGCTTTATGGAAAAGGAGGTTGGGGAGGGGGTTGGGCTCTGCTCCCAGGGAACAGGGACAGGAGGAGAGGGAACGGCCTCAGGCTGGGCCAGGGGAGGGGCAGGGTGGACATCAGCAGGAATTTCCCCATGGAAAGGGTGCTCAGGCCTTGGAAAGAGCTGCCCAGGGAGGTTTGGAGTGCCCATCCCTGGAGGTGGCACTCAGGGCGCTGGGCTGGGGACAAGGTGGGGATCAGGCACAGCTTGGACTCGATGCCCTTGGAGGTCTTCTCCAGCCTAAAAGATCTCATGGCTCTGGGATTCTGTAGGAGAAGGATCAGCAGGAATTGACTCAGCCCCAGGGCATTGGGGCTGAGGAGTGACAGGTAATGAGTGCCTGAGGCTTCTGCTTAATTATTAACCCTTGATTGTCTGACCTGCCCTACAAACAATTCCCAAGTGCCAGAACTCCCGATGATTATAACAAAATTACAATAAAAGCACTCGCACTCCGGAGTCCCAGAAACTCTTCTGAAGGTGCTGCCATGACACCCTGACCACGTCATCCCCCTCCAATTAAGACATCCTNGCTGGGGACAAGGTGGGGATCAGGCACAGCTTGGACTCGATGCCCTTGGAGGTCTTCTCCAGCCTAAAAGATCTCATGGCTCTGGGATTCTGTAGGAGAAGGATCAGCAGGAATTGACTCAGCCCCAGGGCATCGGGGCTGAGGAGTGACAGGTAATGAGTGCCTGAGGCTTCTGCTTAATTATTAACCCTTGATTGCCTGACCTGCCCTACAAACAATTCCCAAGTGCCAGAACTCCCGATGATTATAACAAAATTACAATAAAAGCACTCGCACTCCGGAGTCCCAGAAACTCTTCTGAAGGAGCTGCCGTGACACCCTGACCACATCATCCCCCTCCAGTTAAGACATCCTTACAAACACTTCTTAAGCCCAAAGGTGTCAACTCATTTGCATATTTATGAGCCTAATGAGGGAACCAGACAGACTGATGCTGGTGTTTGCCTGTTCACAGGGAAGGGGAGCAGCTTTCCCTGAGCTCACAACCAGGGGAGTTTTGGCTGTCGTAGAACGAGGCCACTCAGGAGGCCAGCGCTGTCCTGGCCACCCTTGGAGCTCTGGGGCCAAATCCCAAATTCCAACATCCCCTCCGAGCATTCTGGTGATGACAAAGCTGCTCTACAAGAGAATTCCAGGGAAGTGAAGCACCCCTCTCTCTAATTTTCCATCGATTCCATGGCATAAGAGAGCCCGAGGTGGGCAAAAACCCACAAGACAATTCAGGGGCAGGAAATTTTAGATTAATGGGAAGAAGCAAGACATGAGCCAGTCCGGGTGTCTCCCCAGCCAGATTTATTCTCGACGTAAAATAAAATATTAAATTAAAACAGTGATGATTTGAAACTGTTAGAAAATGAGGTCGGGAAAGCCAGCACAATGCGTGGCCTCCAAGCCGCCATTCCAAGCGCTCGGCACCTCTCCGACAGGTCTCAGGATTCTTTGGTTTTTCCACCTGCTCAGCACAAAATTGGCAAACCTCTCCTTGACAGAGGAGCCTGGGACAAAACAACAAAGCAAGGGAAGCAATCCTAGCACCGAGCCTTTCACAAACGACTGCCAACCCCCGAATTTGGGATGACAACGAGCCCATGAGCTCGGATCCCTCCGGGTCTCTTTGCTGAGCTCCCTCTGTTCATTAATGACCTTCAGAGCTGCTGCTCAGCCACGTTTGCAGCTGGCCAGCACAGACAGCTCTGACGAGCTTTCCATCCTCTGAGGTCTTTAGGGCGGGTAAAGAAAGCAAAACCCTTCCAATGAAAGTTTAAACACCCACAGGAGAGAGATTAAACGTGTCCTTCCGAGCATGCTGAGGCTGTGCCATCCTTCTCCCAGTGCAGAGGGAATTCCTGGACATCAGGTGAGGCAGTTCTCTCAGCTCTGCTGGATTTTAAGTGAGGAGCTTGGCCCAGACCTGGGAACTCCAGGATAACCTCACCAGCACCAGCACCTTCCAAGGGGAAGGGATTCCACTTTTGCTGGTGTCTGTTGGAGTAAACAACGTGCCTGTTCAAAGGAACATGAAATCACAGCTCTTCCTGCTGCCCATTCCTTCCCCTTCTTTGTCAAGTTTTTGGAGATTCTTTCTTGCCCAGGTGCCCGACAAAAAGTCCCACTTCTTTGGGAACAAGGCCTGACCCCAGTTTCATGCTCTACCCCAAAACTGCTGCAATTTCAGGCCAACAAATCTCATTTTTCTGGCTCTCATCCTGTCAAAAGCAACGAGGACTTGGATCCTGAGCCACCACTCAGATTCATCCCTTGTTTTTCCTGAACTTCCGTTCACCAGAGCCTCACAAACAAACCAACAAATAAAAAACCACAAAAAAAGAGCACAAAATAGCTGAAGATTGCTCCAAAACCAATTTATCTAAGCAGATGTGAATCACTGAGCAAGATCATCCCCTTTGTGCCACTCCCACGGTGAGAATCTCTCTGTTACCAAGTAATTTATAAACCAGGCAGGGGAAGGAAATAAGGAGAGAAAAATGAGTTCCGTTACCGCTCACTCGATGTTTTTAATGAAAGGGTTAAACAATTTGAAGAAAACCAGGCTCAAATGAATCCCCAAACCCAGGAATTACAGACATCCCAAATTTCAGCTCTTCAGAGGCATTAACTTAATATTTCAGTAGGACAGGATAGAAAAATAAAAGCCTGGATACGATGTTCTCCTTTTTTCCACATAATTCGGGGCACTGCCTCGGATTTTCTTCAAAAGCCCAACTTTTTCAGGAGCTCCCATTACTGCCCATGCCCGATGTGCATAATGGGGAATTTCCTCATCTGCAAAGAGGAGCAGGCACGACCCCTCTCATCTCCCTGCCAGGGAAGTGAAGCAGCATCCGTTTCTGTAATTTAGCTTTGTCAGGAGCAGCCCTTTGTGGCATCCCTGGGATCATTTTTGGGACTGCTCCTGGGAGAAGGGAGCCCGTGCATCCCTGGGTGCGTGAGAATTCGGGGTGGTTTTCGTCTGTGGTTAATCAGCAGGCACTTGGGCTCGATGGCTGCGAGGAGCACAAAACCACCACAAGGCAAAGTGAGGTTTAGACAGGCCTGGGGAGTCCGTGCCGAGGCTGGGGCTTGGATCGCCGATATCCCATTCCCCGGGAAACCTGGCAGCAGGTTACAAACTGTGCTCAATCCTAAAAATATTTATCAATTGACCAATCATTTGTTAGGCTCCGGTTGTCAGGGAAACAGGCATTTAGGAACATCATCTTCAGGGACACGGAGCCAGAGCAGCTGGGACGGGGATGCAGGAGAGCAGCAGCCCCAGCCCCAGGGCAGAGCCAACCCCGGCCCACCCGGAGCCTCCAGGGAATCTCCCTCACACCACGGCACTCCCTTCCCAGCCACAGCTCCCACAACATCCCCTCGTGTCCCCAGAGGCCCGTGGGCTGATTTCTCTGTCTCAGTGCTTGGCTTTTGTCATCAAATCTCACTCTTTGGACCACTAAACAGCAGATTGTCCACCCCCAGCCCCCAGAGAAATTGGCCAAAAGATGCCCTGGCTCCAAATTATGGGATTAGAGCCGAAGAATCATAAAATCACAGAACGATTTGGCTTGGAAGGGACCTTAAAGCTCATCCAGTTCCAGCCCCTTGCCACTGGCAGGGGGATTCCAGGTGCTGTTCCTTGAGCTTGGGACAGGCACAGGACTTCTGCCCCAGCGCCGCTTACCAGACCCGTTTACTTGGTGCACAAAAGCCACTTTGAGGGTCAATTAATGCCTTTTTGCTTGGAAATTCTTGGAAGATCATCCAGCCAAGCACACCCCTGGACAGGCTGAACACGGCTCCTGCTGTCAGATCAGACAAATTCTTACCTGGTGGTAATGGACATGGTGCTCTTCCTTTATTTCCTCAGTAAAACCTTTCAGCAGCTCTTTTTAATGGAACACCACTGAAACCACTACAAGGACCAATTCTGGGAGGCACGTTCCAGGCAGGTATTTATAAATCCCCCGCTTTTGACCAAAAAAAAGTGGCATTTTCAGAATCCTCCCTGCAGCGAACACAACCCCCCCGGTTGCTGTGGTTACCTGGAGGATGCTGTGCCCACCGCAGTGATCCCGGAGCTTTCCCAGACTAACAGGCTGCCTCCAGCCCGTATTTGTATTTTCACCTCCTCTTCCCTAAAAGAGAGGAGCAAAAATGCCAGGGGAGGGAACGAGAGACTCCCTTGCAGCTCTTCCCCTCAGCCTTCTGCTCCATCTGCGGCCGCCCCGGAGATGACGGGGGGAATTTTTAGAGTGTGGCTTTGAGCAGCAGACCAAAATCCGAGCAACTGTTAACGAAAAGTGTGAATATGGCAGACAGGAGAGGAGTTCCATAAGGAATGTACTTCCAGGGGTGTTTTCTGTCAAGGGAGAGCCTCGTTTCACCCAAGGGAACGTTTCAGATCCGGGGACTTTCGGCTCCCTCAGACCAGCGTGGACAGAAGAGCCACAAGAGACAGCAAGAGGAGTAAAAGTAATTTACCAGATGAGAAAATAATCTATTTCCTTGTGATCTGAGGCTGGCTTAAACTCAAAGAATGAAATTTTATATCATAAATCATCGTGTCGTGGAGCGGTTTGGGTTGGAAAGGACCTTAAAGCTCGTCCAGTTCCGACCCCTGCCGTGGGCAGGGAAGTGTCCGCCACAGCCTGGGAATTGCCTCTCAAATATGTACAGGCATTCCATAAAACACCTGCACACGTTCCATAAAACACCTGCACGCGTTTTCTGAAATGCCTTTACGTATCTTGAAAGCACCACCCAATCCATTTTTAGTTGTTCCTGCCCAGCTCTCCTCAAAGCCAGGAAATCTCAGCCCGTGGACGTCTCGTGACAATGACTCCCCCAGATTTATTTCTCCCAATGAAGAAAAGTATTTTTGCCTGATTTTTTTTTTTTGCTTCCAGTCTTTCAGTTTCACTATCTCCTAATTTCTGAGCAGACAGAGGAGAAGCTCCAAATAACTCTGGCTGAAATCAGCCATTACTGAGAGTTCTTTAATCACGCCTCATCTCAGTCATCTCTTTTCCAAGATTAAACCCTTCCAACCTCCCTCATGCTCCCAAAAATGCTGGGAAAGCAGCAACAATTAAAGAGCAAATCTGAATACAGAGACATTTGCAGAAGAAGCAGTGACAGAGTGCACTTCCCTCCTGATATCAACACATCTATAGATAGATACCTCTATATATAGATAGAGAGATATCTGTATTATATAGAGACACACACAGGTTTTCACGGAATTAAATTCCAGTACAACCACCCAGAACGGATTTACTGGATCATGGGATTTGGGTTTTTTATTCCTTTCCCCCTGCATCCATTTCCCTTCCCACCACCTTGCTCCTTCTCTTGATAACAATTTTATAGAATTATTAAGGTTGGAAAAGCCCTCCAAGACATCCAACCATTAACTCACACTCAGGACAGTGAGGGGAGGCAAAGCCCCCGGGCTTCGGGGCCTGACTCACCTGAGCCCGGAGATAAACGGGGACAAGAGAAGCTCCAAAATAAATAACAGTCCCAAAATAAACAATTAGCCCCAAACCAGCACTGGGGGTTGGAACTGGGTGGTCTTTAAGGTCCCTCCCAAGCCATCCAGGGATTCTGGGATCAAACAGCTGCAGGAATTGATGGCTCAGAGTCCCAAGGACACCTTTTACTCCCACTGCAGCTGAGGTGGGGTCAACTGCGGCCACGCCTGGGAATATTTTGCCAACAGATTCATGACAGAAAAGGATGGGGAAAAGGAAAATGCGTCGGATAAATTCTTCTCAATGAATAATTCCTCCAGCTCTGACAGCAACGCATAATTCCAGCCCGTGATGATGTGTTAGTTGTGGGTACTAATTAGTTAATGTGTGTACAGCTCCTGGAAGATGTGATGTGCTCAAGCATTATCATTAACTGAGCGGAGCATTCGGGGTTTGAACTCTTTTTGCCATAACTCGGAGCAGGATCACCCACACCCTTTCAGATCAGCTGAACTTGGTATCTACTGATCTCTTGTCAGGGAGGAAAATTCACAAATTAGGACCTGGGAGGAAGCACCGCGAGCTCCTCACTGCTGAGCGGATTAAAAGGAGAGGATTTATTGCCAGTTTAGGAGATCCTGCTTTGAAACCGAGGCAGGACTGACACACTCAGGTGGCAGCAGCTGAAGTTTACCAGGTAGGATCCGTCAGGTTCTTGATTTGATGGAAAATCAGAAGCCTCTCTGGCCTTCAGAGGGTTGCTCAGCACCTCTCAACACCAGGATAATACAGTCCTGAAGCTGTGCAGGTGCCTTCTTTCAGTATTAATTAGACCAGAGCAATCAAAAGCCACTGGGTGCATCTGTACTTGCCCAAACCTGATCAACTTAATGCTTCACTATTGCAGAAAGGAAGGAAAAAAAATACCCAAACCCCAAAAACCCTTTGATATTCAAAGCTTCAGTACCTGCCTCTGAGGCTC
>VZRQ01007368.1:193260-214784 GCA_013397975.1 Machaerirhynchus nigripectus | reverse complement strand
CTCTGTCCCACCCCCATCCCAGCCCTGTCCCATCTCTGTCCCCGCCCTGTCCCGAGGCTCTCTGGGTGATTCAGCTGGTGGAGATAACCTCCACTTGTGCAGGAGCCACCACATGAAGCACAGAAAGTCACTAAAATGCCCACATTCCTGTCTTTGAGCACATGGCCCAGCTCTCTCCAAGAATTTTCTCATTAAAGCTATATATTTCCTATAGAAATAACTGGGGAGGTTTTTTAACTGATTTTTTTTTTAAAAACTGATTTTTTTTTTCCCTTGAAGTTGACGCCCTCCAGGCAGGACTCGAGCGCAGCATGTCAGCCCTGAGAGTGTCCATTGGACACACAAATATTTCCGTGGCTTCCTTGCTTGTTCCCACTTGGCCGGATCAATAACAAATTTCCCCCACGTGTGGGGTACCCAGGAGCCGTGACAGGAGGCAGATGGTTTGTTATAATTATTTTATTATTATGTTGCAGCTGCAATCTGCTTCAGCACTTCGCAGCACAAAATCCTAACAGGGGGAATGGACAGAAGGAAGTTTCTATATTGACCAAAAAAAATGCTCGTTGCTTAATTCCTCTTGGGCACCGAGACACCCACCAGTAACACCAGTGTGGATGCTGAAAAGCTCTCAGCAGAGAAGTTCTCCAGCCTCCTGCAGCATCCTGTGAGAGCTCTGTCCTTCTCACGCGAGCTCTGAGAAACAGTGAGACGGGTTCTGCAAACGAGTTCTCCATCTAACGCCTGCAGCTTGTTTCCCAAGTTTTGTTGTGGTTCTTTGGGGAGAATACTTTGAAATGAGTGTTGCAGAGTCCCAGCCAATCACGCTGAGGGGTGGCTGCTCAAAGCACCAATGGCCCCCTGCCATCTTTGCGAACCACCTTATAAAAGGTCAGATTAATTAATAAATTAATTGGCTTTTCTCCCCAGACTTGGACGTTGTGTCCTGCTTTTCTAACTCTGTCCCGGGAACAGCGACACACCAGTAGGAGGCAGAGAGAGGTTAGAGACGAGGGCAGCCAGAATTCCATGCAGGGAGTTCCATGCTGGTGTTCCCCTTGCAGGAAGTGTGCCTCATTCCAGCTCAAACCTCTGCCAGCTGACCCAGCCAGAGGAGAAATGTGTTTATTTCTGTGTTCAAAGCAAAATAAACCCCACAGGGAACCCAAAGTACAAGTGGCACCCTGAGTTTTTGCTGGTTTTCCTTAATTTTTCTTGTCCGGGGTTTTGGGGGGCTGGAGGTGCTCCAGGTGGGCTCCCCAGCCCTGTTGATAAATGGTTTTATCACCCATCCCACACCCTGTGCATTCACATCTTCAGTGGGGGGCATGGCCCTGACAGGCTCCAGCCAGGAGAGGGGACGAGTCTTTCCCACCAGGAAAACACTCATGGAACCAGGGAACATCCTGAGCCAGAAAGGACCCAGCAGGACCTTCGAGCCCAAGTCCTGGCCCCTCGCAGGAGCCCAACAACCAGACCAGCCCCATTCCCTGCCTGACTCCCTGCCCCTGCGCAGGAACTTTCTGCGACAGCTCCATGAGTGGGTCACACAAGGCTCAGCGCCACAGGCCTGGTGAAATGGGTCACACCCTCCCTGCCAGCATCAGAAGGAGCTTTTCAAGGTCTTCCTGCAGTTTTGGAATGGAGGATGGCCCACCCCGATTCTCATTTCTAGGCTTCGTTTCCATAAATATTCCCCGTGTCCCATTTCTGCCCTTGCACATGTACAAAAATCCAGAATTTTGTGATAAGCCTGCCCTAAAGCAGCTCCAGTGAAGGGGAAGAGTGTGTCCCTCCTGGATTCCTCATTCCCAGGTGCCCTGGATGAGACTCCATTCCAGAGGACAAAGTTTTCTAGTAAATTTTGTACAAAGTGAGTTCTGAAATGGGAATCAGACTGGAGATCCTGTTTATCTGCTTGGCTTAAGGAAAAACAGTTTAAACTGGGTGAGTCCTGATTCTGATGTGTGGTTGAGGCCATTATGAAGTTTATTGGCTCCAATGGGATTCACTGCATGAGAAAGAAGATTATAAAACTCACATTTATAGGCCAAAGGTTGTCTGGTAAATGGCACAAATGGAAAAAACTGTGGAGAAACACAGAAATCTTCCAGCCTGGTGACTTTGAAAGGAGAGGAGAGATTCTGCAGATGGGAGAGCTCAGAGCCCCTTCCAGGGCCTAAAGGAGCTCCAGGAGAGCTGGAGAGGGACTTGGGACAAGGGATGGAGGGACAGGACACAGGGAATGGCTTCCCACTGCCAGAGGGCAGGGAGAGATGGGATACTGGGAAGGAATTCCTGTCTGTGAGGGTGGGGAGGGGCTGGGATGGAATTCCCAGAGGAGCTGTGGCTGTCCCTGGATCCCTGGAAGTGTCCCAGGCCGGGTTGGAGCCCCCTGGGACAGCGGGAGGTGTCCCGGCCCTGGCAGGGGTGGCACTGGATGGGATTTGAGGTCCCTTCCCAACCCAAACCATTCCAGGCCAGAGGACGGATCCTGAGCCCAGGACACAGTGACACAAAGCCAGGCTCTGCTGACGCCCAGGTCACTGGAGCAGGGACATTCCAAAGTGTGACACAGCCTCTGGAACGGGGGCTCCAGCTCAGCAGAGCCTCTCTGCCCCGCCCCCCAATAAATACAAATGATCGCTACGGAAAGCGAAAATAGCAGGAAAACGATGACCAGACCTTTTGTGAATAAAGCCATTTTTTGCTGGAAAATTAGGGATTGCTTTGTGAAACACGAGGAGGGAAATATCACTTCAAAGTGCCTTTGGAAAAGATAGAAATGGACAGCACCAGAGCAGCAGCCCTGGTAAGGACCCTTCCTGTAAAGAAAGCTGGCAAGCTCAAGGACCTTTCCTGAAGAAACCAGCTGAAGCTCAGAGGTAGGGAAAAAACACCTGCCAATGAAACCGGCGGGGAGGGAGGATAGAAAAGCTTCAGCTAAAGCATCAAATGGGTGACGGGATGGGAATAAATGAAATAAAAAGATGAGAATTGCCTATTGGCAGGGAGACAGGTGGCACCAAGAGCTCTGTTTGATATTCCTGCCGCTGTCTGGTTCCAAGCTGAGGATGAAACAGTCCCAGGCGAAGGCTTTCCAAAGGAAACAAAGCAGTCCTCACATCCACATCATCAGCAGTCAGCACAGCGAGAGGGGGCAGAGAAAATGCCCACCTGAAAGAAGGGAAAAGCTGCAGAGCTCTGAAACAAAGGCAGAGCTGATGCCCAGGGACACCTCGCCACGAGCAGGGCTCCCTGCGGGATCCCAGTGTGTCAGCAGTGATTCAGGGGAGGAAAACAGAGAGAAAAGAGGATTTCTTTTGCTACTCCCGTGTTTTTTGGGAGGTTTGTAAAGCCTCTGGAATTCACAGGACACGGGGTGCGCGTTATCTGGGAGCAGCACGTCCTTCCTGACCCAGCCCCCGGAGCTCCTCTGGAACGCAGCCGCTCACAGCTGGGGCAGTTTGGGATAACTCCTCCTCCTGCACCGTTCCTGCCACTGAAGGGAGCACCAGAGGCTTTGTTCCACCTGGGGCAGGAATGGTGGGTTTGCAGTGGCTCCCGGTTCCACCATTCCCACATCTTTCCCGTGGAGCTCCAGCCTCCCCCACCTGCCTCCCCCGCGCGGATTTATCACCTCTGCCACAGTTCTGTGCAAAGAACAGTGAGATATCCACGGATTTCAGTGTGGTTTGCACCAGCCTGAGGCTCTGACAGCCCAGGCTGTCACTCCCACCTCCCCTTGCCTTGGTCAATACAATCTCCTTGGTTTGAAGGTGCTCCAAAGAGTGACTCTACAGCTCACAGCAAGACAAGCCTGTGTTCACCTCCAGGGATCCCCTCGTGACTGTTCTGACTCCAAGGTAACTCAAACCACACCACTCCTGTGTTTAAGAAGTCTGGAACAACATAAAACATCCAAAATGAGACCTCTGGACCAGAGCTGCCTTTTCAGACACCAACATCCAGGCTGGGACTGGGCCAGGAGTCCCCCCAGTCCCCACTCTCCATCTCAGCATCCAAAAGGAACGACCCCAGCCCATGTTTTGTTCCCTGAGTGGTTCATCCTGATGCCCCTGAAGGAGGGAAGTGTTTCTGCGGAGTTCTCCCTCCTTTTCTGAGGGCTTTATTTGCTTTCTGACTGCAGCTGGTGCCAGGCAGTTTGTAAACAGCTCTCCAGCATTAATAAAAAATTAATACACGCTGTAAGAAATGATCGGAAATCACATGTGACCTCTTATTTATGTGCTTATCCTGCTTTAAAATTCATCAATGTT
The DNA here is from genome assembly GCA_013397975.1 of Machaerirhynchus nigripectus. Lineage (NCBI taxonomy): Eukaryota > Metazoa > Chordata > Aves > Passeriformes > Dicruridae > Machaerirhynchus > Machaerirhynchus nigripectus. Next base: position 210,504 of record VZRQ01007368.1, on the reverse strand, counting down.
TAACCAGTACTTCTTAAGCCACTTACAAAATGCACATGCAGCCACTAATTAATTGCTGCTTTAAGTCTGAATTGAGGCCAGCCCCTACCTTGTCTTACCCGGCCACCAGGTCAGGATGAAAAATAACAGCCAGAGGTGGATTGTAAAAAGTATAAAATTTTTTAAAAAGGGGTGTGGGGAAGGTTATGGGGTTTGTATGGGGGGGGGGTTATTATTTATTTTATTTCCTTTGATCTGAATTCAGCTGTGTGCTGCTGGTTTGGGTTCATACCTGAGAATTACTTAAAACAGGGAGCATCGAATAGTTAAATCACTCAAAGGCTTTTCCTTTTTTTTTGAATATTAAAGATTAAACCTGTCCTGCCACCCACCCTGGTGAAGGAGGGATTTAACACTTCCTGGGAATGAAGAGAAATCAGTTCCATTTCTTTCCACCTCACACATTTTCAAAGGGAATAATATTTTTTTCCCCTTTTGGATCTTGGTTTTTCCCCTTCATGGTGATTTAAGCTGCTGTTCTAGCTCAGACTAAGAGACAGACTTGAGGTGAGGATTTAGTTTATAGTAATGTTCTGTCTCTGAAGGATCCATCCCCGGGTGGGACCAGCAGACAGAATTTTATCCACTGCTGGGAGGAAGGAGGCAGAGAGAACTCAGCATATTCAGCTCCTTCTTTAGCAGCCCTGGCTAAAACTGTAACAGATTTGTTTAAAGCGAAAAAAAAGCATTTCCCAGACAGAAATCATCCACAGGGAACATCCAGCCGTGGGAACGCTTTGGGGGATGGGGCTGGGTGGGTTTTCCTGGGAACAAACACCTGCAGTTTGCAGGTTGGAGTTTTAACGAGGGTGTCAAAAACCCAGGATGTTTCTGGAAAAAGAGATGTTCTAGAAACAGGACGTTCACCAAACCTGTCTTTCCTGGCCCGCAGTGGCTGAATAAATCCCCTCGCTCCTCTGGGGCCAGCTTCACCCTCGGCACCTCCTCATCCCGAGTTAGGGGAGAAGCAGAACTGGTGCCACTGCAGGACTCCTCAGGGATCTGCCGTGAGCTCCCCGGGACCAGGAATGTGTTCATCCTGAAGGACAGGACAGGCCTGGGGGCTTCGGCCAACAACTTCACTTTTTCCTCCCTCAGCTGCCGAAATCCTGAATTTACAGAAGCTCTTGAATTTACTCATTCCGGAATAACCCTGACCCTTCCAGAGCCTGGTTTTTTATGGATAGGGAGTTAAATAATCATCATTACATCCCCACTGGAGCAGGAATCTAGAAGGAGAACTACAAAATTCCACGTGGGTGAGGCCAAAACCCTCCCACATCCGGGGCCTGGGTGGTGAAAAAGTCTTTTCTTCGGGCTGTTTTTGGACAGTTGATGATTAATAATTTGTTAAATTGCTCTGTATGAGAAAGGAAACAACTTGCAGGCTTCCCACCAATCTGAGAATGTAATAACCTGATATTGAGCTTGGTTTACAGTGATTTTTGCATGAACGAGGCTTTTGGTGACATCCAGCTTAATGGGAACGTGGATTGCACCACTTTAAATGGTACCTAAATGGCACTTGGCCTTAAATGGAGTTTCATAGCATGGAAAAACATCGGTATTTTTAATGCTATCCCCTCCAGAGTGCGGTCAGCGCTCCATGGGGAGAAATGTGGAGATGTCACAGGCTCACAAAGGGTGTCTGGTTCCTTCTTTTGGTCCAAGAGAGCTGGAAGAGCAAGGCCATGAAGGGAAAACCTGGGAATAACTCCCACGCGGAGCAAGGCAGGACCACGAGTCACAGACTGAGCCAAAACAGGGTGAAAGGAGCAGGAGAGGTAGAGCCAAGCTGGGAATTTCTTATCAGCATCTGGGATAGATACCTGTTTTCCTGGAATGGCTCCATTCAAACGCAGTTCCGTTGAGGGGCAGGAATGGGGCTGTTTCCATGTGCAAACCTCCACGTGGTTCCCCGTGGGTTCGTGGCTGTGGGGCTGGGGAACACAGGCAGCTCTCCCGAGCCACAAATTAAACCCCAGATTCCTCCTCCTCCCAGATGAGCTTAATGCCACGCTGGAGAAAGGAATGATTTTAACAGCTGGACGAGTTATTCCGTGCTGTGGAGGTTATTAACCTTTGGAACAAATTATCAGGGAAGTGGAGTTTGCTCTGCGAGTCCTCAAGTGACTCTCTGGAGGCACCTTTTAAAGCAAAGAAGTTATTGGCGGTGGAAACAGCGAAATTTGTCAAGTTGGGTGGCCCCTGATAGACAAGGTGGCAAAGCAGGTGGGGGTGTGCCTCTGCCCCGCTTCAGGTTTTCATGCAGGATCAGAAAATCATGGAATGGTTTGGGTTGGGAAGGACTGTGGAGCCCATCCAGTTCCATTGCCTTGCCGTGGGCAGGGGCACCTTCACTACACCCATACGTTTATGAGACTCAGGGCAAAATACCAGGGAAACAGGAAATTTTTCCCTACTTTTTCCTTACCACCTCCATGGAAAACTCACTGAGGCAACATTAGCTCCAGTCCCTCACCTTTTACGGCAAAACAGCGGTGTCTAGACCTCGCTCTCGAAAATTAATAGAATAAATTTGGGAGCTAATCATAAATAGAGAGAGGTTAATCAATTCCTCAGATTGTCGAGGCTTTATACACACTGGGACTCTTAATATATTCAACAAAGCAATGGCACCAAAGGAAATACCCATAGATTTTGTTTTCAAATAAAAATTTCTCATCATTCAAAATCGCCAGTGGGCTCCTTCCTTCCCTGATTTGTACAATTCGTGTTCCCACTGCAGAGAAACCACGCTCTGCCTTCACCTCCCTTCTCAAGTGACATTGATGTGGCTTTTAAAGCCAGCAGCCTAACGTGTGATTTAGGGGCTCTGAGAAAGAAAATTATAACTCTGGGGGAAGCAACGGCTGCGAAATTCCCATTGAAATCGTGCGATTTCACTCCAGGGACGAGGCAGCACCTGAGTGGCTGTAAGTCAGTCTCCGTTGCATCTGAATATGGGATAGAGTTTTAAAAGCACTAAACAGCCCTGTGCTAATGCCTCCCCAAGACAAAGCAGAGCTCTTCGGGCTGGCTTTTATGGCAGGAACAAAACAGGCGCGGCTGGAGGCCCTGGAGGCTTCAGACAATGCTTTTCCCTTTCATGCCGCAGCGGCAGCCAAACCCCAACCCTGTTCCAGAGCCCCCACAGAGGCAGCGGTGAAAGGCAGGGCACCCCAGTAAGTGGAGGGGAGGTCAGGGACAACGAGACAGGAGGGATTTTCAAAGCTTCAAGGGCTGGTTTCAGCGCTCAGGTTCTAATGAAAGTCAACGTGACCTTGCTTTGCTTTCCTCTTTTGAAGCGCAACAGTTTGCACTGAAGAGATCTTTGCCTGCTCACAATAAATTACAGCAGAGTTCACAACAGCTCCCAAATCCCGGGGCCTCATCCCGGATCCTCCTGCTTTCCGAATTCACGAGGAGGAGGGACACCCTCCAGTCTTGGAGAGGAGGGTTGAGTTTCCCGGGTAGAAACTTTGTCCAGCACGAGGAAACGGCCTCAGGTTGCACCAAGGGAGGGTGAGGTTGGACATCGGGGGAAATTTCTTCCCCAAAAGGGTTTTCAGGCATTGAACAAGGTGGAGTCTGCATCCCCAGTGGGATTTAAAATCCATGTAGCTATCCACTTGGGGACATGATCAGTGGTGGCCTTGGCAGTGGACTCGATGATTTTAGAGAGTTTTTCCAACCTAAACAATTCCATTTTAATTCCCAAACTTTTTGATTCCAGAGTCCTGTACATCCTTGAATCTCGCAGAACCCTGGATTGTGCCAATCAGCAGGACACATCCCAGCACTCCAGAGCTCAGGGAGCTGGCGTGGTTCCCTTGGATAACTGGAAGAGGCAGGAGGGTCCAGAGCAGCAGCCCAAGCTCTAGCCTGAGGTTCCTGTGCGAAGTAGAGCTGTGAACAGCTGCAGACCCACATTAAAGGGGAGCAGAGCCTACGTGCCCAGTGGGATCGTGCATAATGCCAGCCTGAGGGTGTTCCCATCCCATCCTTCCTCCCTCATTCCCACACACTCCGGACAGAGCCACTCTGAAGCTGGGAAAGATCAAAAGTGGAGCAGAGATGGGTACAAAGTTTTGGTCGGCTTCAGCGTTTGTAGCATTTTCTTTTCCATCCTCTGAACTGGAACTGGAATTTGTTTGTGATCCCACCAGGTTCTGCCTTTTTTCCAGTGACTGCACAGCAAAGCTGGACCTGCCCAGGTGATTTAAACTGCCTTTAATGGCTTTGAACTGAAGGGTTGGATGGGATATTAGAAAGAAATTCTTCCTTGGGAGGGTGGGGAGGGGCTGGGATGGAATTCCCAGAGCAGCTGTGGCTGCCCCTGGATCCCTGGAAGTGTCCAAGGCCGGGTTGGACAGGGCTTGGAGCACCCTGGGACAGTGGGAGGTGTCCCTGCCGTGGCAGGGGTGGCACTGGATGGGATTTAAGGTCCCTTCCCACCCAAAACCATTCCAGGATTCCATGGCAGCAACAGAGGAAAACGATGTTCAGGACACCAGTGCTTCTATTTCCACAAAACCTTGGACAAGACGGGATAGATGGAGGTAAAATGATGACTAAAATATGTCAGTGTTTATTCAGAGCGTCCTGCCACGAGTGAGTACACGGAACCTCTGCCCTGACCTCCCACCCCGCTAAATTAAAGGCATAATGATGAAAACCACTTCTCTCCTTGTCCCATAATGTGAGAAGTGCCTGGCAATTAAGCAGCCTTTGAGGATGACACTGCTGATTATTTCAGGACTATCAAGTCACGGCAGAGAAATGGGGTTGGAAAGGGAAGAGCAGTGTCAGAGGCACAGTTAAACAATGGCTGGTTTGCCTGTCATTCCCACCAATTATTGCAGGAGGGGGAGAAGGAAAACTATTTATAACCTGTCAGTCTCCAGAAACCACAATTATGATGATTTAATTAACACATGGAGAGGCTTTAGGCAATCACATCGTTCTAAATTTAAGAAGCAGCACATTTCAGGCCCAAGATGATTTAGAACATTAACAAATGCCGGTTGAACCGGGGCAGGAGCCTGATGGCCTTGTTGGTTCCTTCTAAAGCATCCATCATGGCCCAAAGATAATCCAAATGGATGTGGTGGTGAAGGATGAGAGCAGTGAGGAATCAGCGGGGCTCTCAGAGGCCGTCACACAGAAGGAGGAGCTGATTTTTAATGAGGGCTGACTGAAAATGAGCAAAACCGCACAGCTCAAGTCTCTGCATCAAAGACACCCTCGGTGTGTTGGAAAAGCCTGGAAAAATGGGGTTGGGGTGGATGAGAGCGGGAGACATGGAGAGCGAGCCTGACCTTCCCATGGACACCTTGGGGCTTGCACTCAGTGCCAAACCTGGAAAAATGGGGTTGGGGTGGATGAGAGCGGGAGACATGGAGAGCGAGCCTGACCTTCCCATGGACACCTTGGGGCTTGCACTCAGTGCCAAACAGGCCCTTCCTTGGCCTGATGCCCTGGAGGGAGGTCTCACCTGAGGCCCAACCTTGGGATGGACTCTTCCGTCCCCGGGCTGCGAGCTGGAGCATCCAAAACCAGCATATGGCCAAAGGATTCCCAAATCCCCACTCCCTGGGCTGCCCCGCTCCCTGGCCAGCTCCTCCAAGGAAATCCCACTTCGGGTCTCGTCTCCTCTTTCTGGCTCGGATTCTTTGCTGTGTCCTGTTCTGCCAGGCACAAAAATGATTCCCTTCCTGTTTCCATGCAGTGATTAAACCTGGGAGTTGTCAGCTGCTACCCAAACACAAATAATTCTTACCTTTTTCACCATCTATTGTTTTTTAACTGGATTAACACCCAAGTGACAGAAAGGAAAACCCTACTTCCTCTATATTTCACCATCCATTGCTTCTTGATTGGATCAACGCCCAAGCAACATAAAGGAAAGTCCCACTTCTTCTGCACAAGAAGGAAAATCTTGACCAGAGTTTACATGGGGGAAAAAAAATCACAAAGAACCTCCTGCTCTATAAGTGGTTCTTTCATTCACTGCCTATCAAAACTGGAGATGGGGATTGCTTTTCCCGCCCCGTGTGTTTATTCCAGGAGCAGCTGGAAGCACTGGATCCAAAGCTTTGTACACCACGTAATTCCTGAGGCTCTGCCCGTTGCCATGAAGGACGTGCCACATCCCCTCCATATTTCACACTGGGTGACTTCACAGCCAGCTCATTTCTCTCCTGATGCAGCCCTTCTGCAGCTGGGATGCTCAGGCAGAAAATATTCAGTGGTTTTATTTGACTAAAGGACTCACAAAACTCGGGGTAAAACCAAGGATAAGGTCAGTCTTCCCCACGAACACAACACACTCCTGTACAAGGACACAACACCAAAGGTCCCCTCAGATCATGGACAAACTGATTCTGCTGGTTCTCCCCACAGCCTAAACCCACAAATACTATTTTTCTTTCTGCTATTGTGCATTTCAGAGGAAACGGAATAAAATTATGAGGGTGAAAGAACAGGAGAAAAAGGAACCTTCAGAGCAAGGAGATGTTGCCTAAGGTCACCAAGTATGTGATGTAGGGACTAAAATTTACGAGAATGTTCCTCCTCTCATGAGCTTTGAGAAACTAAAGCATGAATGGAAAGGAAGTCCCACAAAGGACAGAAAACAAAGCAGAGAAGCTCCAGCATCCTCACAAAGCCTTTTTGTAGGAAGCTGCCCCCAGACGGAGACACAGCCCTGGACCACAGAACTTTCAGGAGACTCTGCCTCGCCAGCACCCACAAACTGCTCCTGTCCCAGCCAATTTTATTCAAATGTATCTAAAGGGCCCCAAAATAAATCTATATTGGAGCTAAGGAACAATGGAGAGGGGGGTGTTGCTGTAGCTGGACATGCACAGAAGGTGAGAAACCAGAGATAATCAGCATTTTGTGGCCTTCCCTTCCTTCTCCTTCTTGGAGTTCCCAATCCATTGCCCAAGACAGCACCACAACTGATCCGTCTGCCGGGAAGAGATCCCTATTTCCCTGTAAATTAGAAAGGCAGAGGCAAAACAAATCCTCCAGGCCGAGAAGCCAATGTTCCCAACAACCTCTCACACCATCCCTTCCCCGTGTGCTACAGCCTCAACAAAGTGGAATTTGCAGCTTGGGACAGAGCTGAAAAGTCCCTGGGAAACCCTCAGGATCGATCCACTCATCTTTTTGTGGAGGTGGGAAGATCCAGAGGCGATCTGAGCTTATTTGAGAGGCAGAGGTGATAAAAGCTGAGCAGTGTCAGAAATGTTCCTGGCCGCAGCCCGTCCGTGTTCCGGGCTGGAATCCCTGGCTGGGAATGACCAAACCCGGGGGTTAGGAGTGCTGTAAATGTGGATCACACGGAGATTTTCGTGTCACAGTGTTCACACCACGGAGAACAGGACGGAGGGATGCCACACCTCCGAGTGCCGGCAGCTCTGGCTGAGAGAGACTGAGAATTCCAGCGGTAACAGGAGCATCTCCAGGGAAGGCTGGGACCTGAATTGCAATCCCAAGGGATTTGAAACCTGTAGGTGTCTTCTCCCAGGGGCAGATGGTCCAAAGGAATGTCCAGGAGCAGAGCAAACCACGAACACAGCCCTGGCTATTCCCAGCCCGCTCCGTGCCGCCACAGCCGCTGGATTTCAGGGAAAATTGAAAATTCCCAACATCCAGGCTCAGGTCAGCTCTGTTATCCAGGAGGAGAGTCTCAGGAACATTTCCATCAGCAGGACATCTCCTATTAAATTGTCCCCCCCCCCGCCCCGTGTGTGTTTTGTGTTTTGTGTTTTGTGTGCGTTTAAAATTAAAACCCACAGCTGAACAGATTCCTTCCCCAGTTCCAAGAGCGTTCTCCCTCCCGAGCTGCACGATGAGCTAAAATCTTTTCTTTTCTCCTCCTTGAAACACTGGCAGCACATGACAGAGTGCAAGCAAAGGCAGGGGAAGGGGGGACAGCAAGGAAAAGGGAGATGGAGAGGGAAAAGGGCATCTGTCACAGCTCCAGGAGTGCAGGAATCCCTCACAAGGAATACAGCGGGAATAACAAGTGTCCTCCTCTCGTACAAAGCTCTCCAGTGCAGCAGCCTCCCTGTCTGAGCACCCTCACTGGGCATAACTTAAACCACAAGGTTTCTGGAAAGTGGCAACATTTGGGGAAGCAGGAAAACAGGTGAAGAAGAAGCAGAGGGAGGATGATCCCAGCTGGACATTGTGCCTAAGGCTGGGAATCCACAGTGCAATTACAGAGCTCTGTTAATGAGCTGCCAGCCCCAGGATGAGACCTAATGGCGCAAAGGCAATGCCTGGCATCTGCTCAGGGAAGTTCCCGAGCTCAGGAGGGTTTGGGAGAGGTGGGTTCAGCTCCTTCCTTTGCCTCTGAGCTCTGCATTATCTCAGAGCAATCCACTTCCAAGGTCTCGGCAGCACCTGTATCCCAAGCCCAAATTCCTGATGAGCTCTGCTCTCAGCCGGGCGCCAGAGGAAGCACCGAGTAAGAGTTTCAGAAGTGTTCCACATCCTCCTGCACTTCCTTTCCAAATTTACAGCCCTCAATTGCTGCAGGAGGCACAGCTGGCTCAGCTCCGCCGGAAACACGGCCAGTCAATTTTGGGAACATCTTTGGGAAATCTCACACTTCGCAAGTGCTGAGCCCAGGGAAAATTTGCCCCTGTGCATTTCTTGCTACATCACTGGTGCTTCTCCAGCACAGCTCCCCTTAGGCTGGGGTTGTATCTGCAATGCCAGGGCCAAAGAAAGGCTCTGAGTGGTAAAAACTGCCCATCCCCGGAATGTCCAAGGCCAGGTTGGACAGGGCTTGGAGCTACCTGGGACTGTGGAAGGGATCCCTGCCCAAGGCAGGGGGTGGCACCGGGTGATCTTAAACGTTCCTTCTACCCAAACCATTTTATGATTCAATGATTTCTAAAATGTGCCTTCTCTGAGCCCCTTCTGAGCTGTTCCTCCCATGGGCACAGCTCGGAGGAGCAGCACCGTCACCTTCCCCTATTCCTCACTCTCCCCATCCAAACCCAGAGCTTGGGACACTCTCCCTGATCTGATTCACCCCCAGTTTGCAGCCCAACATGAATTTAAGCTCCACAGTCACAGAGGGGTGGGAGAAGAGAGGCGAGAAGGAGGCACAGCACAGAAGGAGGCACAGCACAGAAGGAGGTGGAAAAGTTCAATTAGCAGTGCTCGTCCCCCTGTGTTCCTGAACAGTCACTGGAAAGAAACCCACGGTGCTTTGGCCCTGCAGTGAGCACAGAGGGTCAGTGAAGAGTTTCTGCTCCCCATCCTCCCCCCTCCTCACCTCCCGTGCCCTTCTCTTTGCAGTGTCCCACCTGTGGGATCCCTTCCTTTCCATTCCCCCAGGCTCTGAGGAACTCACACCTCGGCCGTGAGGTCCTTGCTCAGCATCCCTCACGAGCCCCTCAGGCTGCTGGCCAAAGGAAACGCAACCACTGCTTTTAAAAGAATAAAAAAAAACCCAGAAAATTCAGGCAGTCCTTGAGTGATTTCTCCCATGAGCTCACAACACCCCCTGAGCTCAGGCTGAGCCCCCAGGGCACCCCTTTTAATGCAGAGTTACAGAGCCAGAACCTCGCCCTGAACCCTCTCTGGAGGTGGAAACTACCCTGGTTTATCCTCTTTGCTTCGTGTTCCAAACAGCACCACGATGTTCGATAAATAAATAATAAAACCAGCATGCCAACATTTCCCTTTAAATCGGGCTCAGAAGAAGGTCTGCAGCAGCCCACCCCAAGCCCGCGTACGTGTAATTCCTTTATCGATGTATTGCTTCCCAGCGGGAAGAGGGGAAGGAGCAGAATTCCAGCTGAAGGTGATTCTGTGTGGCTGATTTAAAACGTGTGAACACAAGTGACAAGCAGCCCTGTTTTCACTCTGGTGGAAAGCACAGCAGAGCTGTCCCTGTGCGTGAGCAGGTGGCTGTTTATCCACGGGGTACGGCCAGACACGGAGAGGGAGAGGTGCAAGAAGCGACCTCACAGCGCTCAGTTCACACAAAAAAGCTGTTCACCTGTCTGCCTGTTGTTTGTTTTGTCCCTGCCAGCCCGGGAAAGGGGACAGGAATGACCTTCCAGGAGACACAAACATTTTCCTTCTCCCCACAACACCTTCCCAGCGAGCCGTTCCCAGATACTGTGTGAGTGTGATACACATGAAATACAGAATATCATGGCTGGCTTTATGAAATCCCTTCTTACAGCTTCCAGATCTCCTGCAAATGTACAAATAAATGGGAAAGTGAGAGGGAGGGAGATGCACAAAGCAAATCCCAGGCTGAGGGAGCAGCACTCAGCTAACTGCATGGCCAGAGCCAAAATCAGGAGCATCCAGTTATTTTAGCAAGCCTTGCCAAGAGACTAAACAGAATAGCACAGGCCAGGTGTCAGTGATTATAATCCCACTGCTGCCAAAGTCGCTCCCATTTGCAGCCAGCCTGCCTTTGGCTCTCTCTCCCCGGCACAAGGAATAATTCCCGAAGCGGGGGCTGGGAAAAGCAGCCCCACACAGCGCAGCCGCACCTGCCCTGCTCCAGGGCAGCTCTCACCTGTGGGCCTCTGCTGAATGCTCCAAACCTGCTGAAATTTAAAAACAACACCCGCCCTGGAGCTGCTGTGGAGAAGAGAACTGGTGGAAATACCTCAGCACATTATTCCGAGGCCAGGTCTGCCGTGGGAAACGAGTGGTTTATGGATGAGATGAGCTGGATGCTCCCACACCCAAAATGATCCCTGCGAAGGTACCAGCTCTGCCCACTTGACCTCAAAAATCACCCCACCGCCAGCAGCAGTGTCTGATCAGGCATCTCTGCCCCTTCCCAGTTCAAGTGGAACTGATCCATCACCCCTTTCCCAAAACCACACCGTTTCTGGGCCCTCAGCTGCCCCCAGGCGTGGAGGGGGGGACGAACACGTGAAAGCAGACAATGCTTTGGAAAACATTGCTGAAAGAAGTAAAATCAGTCAGGTGCTAAGCAGTGAGTCCTGGAGCCTGCCTGCCCTCCCTCAAGCGCCCGGGCACTCCTCCCAGGCTGCGCTCAGGGACTGAGCCAGGCAGCCCCGGGGGAGGACGGGCCTGCGCTGCACCGCACCTGCACGGAATAACAGTTTTCCACAAGTACGGGTAAATGAGGAAATAAAGAGAGGTTCCATTTCCTATTTTTTTCACTAAACACAAACCCTTTCCACTGCTGAAGACTCTACAAGGGTGGTTTTTTTTTTTACCATTTTTAAGTGCTGTACAGTGAATATCTCTCCTTTTACAAGTGGAACCTTGTAGCTATGGAGACGCAGAATGTCAAATCCAAGCTGAAGACAGGATTTCAGTGGGGGCTTTGGGCTGCTACATGTGCCTTCAATGATCTGCTTTCCATCTCCTGAGGTCTTTATTATTCTCTATTATTTATTAGTCTCTAACAGTGTGCAAAGAGCCGCTGGATGTTCAATAATCACACGAACACAGAGTGACCTGTCAGATACAGCACTGGGGTGTCTGATTTACACCCAGGGACACCACAGACCCCACCCCCGAGTCCTGCAAAGTTGTCATCAGTCTAATTTAACCCAAATAAAGCCGTTCTGGTGCTGCCACAGCACCTGGAACCCAGGTGAGCTGGGGTCCCCTGGTGTTTAATGCTGTGTGTAACAGCCACAGCCACCTGGGGGAATGACACCACGCTGGCCTCGTGTTACTGCACCTGGGAGGGCTCTTCAACCTTGTCATTACCTGCCGTCATCCAAATCATCCAAATTCCAGGCTCCCAAACATCATCCCTATCTTCTGTGGTCCGAAATGCATCAGGGATGACGGTGTCGGTACCTGGATGCTCAGTTACCACGTGCACATTCATCTGTGTTTTACCACCCCGGAGCAAATTAAACAACATTTTATTCAAGCTAATCAAACTTCAGTGCTGCTCAACCTGAGCGTGAAGGGGACAGAGCCTTCCAGGCCAGATTAATGCTCCTTGTGACAGCCAGGGGAAACTCAAAATATCTCGAACATCACACATTTTCTACTCGTGCTGGTAACGGTGAGTAACCAAACCCCACACCTTCCTTCTGCGTTTTCCTGGAGCAATGACAGGGTCGTGGCAGGTGGTTTTCTGTTCTGCAGATAACACCGACCCAGAGAAAGCAACCCCAAACTGTGCATTTTTCTTCCTTCCCCTTAACTCCAGGGTCCAAAACCAGCCGGGGATTTCAGGTGCCAAATACGAAACCTCCCAAAGGCGCCCCATTGTCAGAGAGTGGAAGCACTGGGCTTGGAACAATCCACAGGCCAGAACTGCAGGTCCCGCTCTGCTGGTCGTCACCACACCTCCCACAGCACCTGGCTGCCAAAGCCAGGGCTCAGAATCCCCACAGCCAATCCCAACCTGCACCAAGGGGTGGGAATAAACTCCAACAGGCACACGAAACGCTCCCAGGTAGAACATCCGCAACCAAGGAAGCAAAATCCACCACGGTCCCCTGGCGCCACATCACGAGCGGGGTTAAGTAACCAGGACTGCAACGGAATTGTGCAAATCCTCCTTTGCCAGCTCTAAATGAGCAGCAGCATTCCAAGCAAACCCATCCCCTGCACCCACAGCAGTGGAGTCACTGGCAGGAGAGCAGCAAAACAATTTGGAATTTCCTTGCAAAGCCGGACAGCAGGAGAGACGCGCTGAGAGCTTTTCCTGATTGCGCTTCCCGTGCTGCTGAGTCAAATCCCGACACGGCCTGAAGATTGTGGGAATCAGCTCCAGGAGGGCTGTCTAAGCCTCCACTCATCACTAAAATGAAATTAAACCCTCCAAGAATCCCCTTCTCCCAACCCAGATATTTGCAACTGTGCTGTTTGACCAAGGCTCGTGTTCAGAGGAACCTCTGTGTTCCTGCTGCTCCAGGAAAACAAGTCCAAGATTGTGCTGCAGTCCTGTTGTCCCCTGGTTTGCTCCTGAACCAGGCCAAAAATGCAGGAAATCTTTGGCATTATCATTAAATAGGCCATAACCCCCTCAAGATTTGATGTGGGGTCTGGAGAAAAGAGGTTTCCATATTTAGTTTTAAACCAGAAAAGGTTCTTAAGCTCCTCTGTATCTACCAATCAATTAAAAATAGGATTCTCTTGTAGCCACAGCTCATCAAATGGGTGCAAACCGGAGAAGAACAACACTCCAGATGCCTTTATCACAGTTGTTGACTCCAACTTAATCGCTTTTTTAATAAGTCTTAATTATTCAAAACAATCACCATCCCTTCCCTGCCTGTTGTCATTTAACGTGAGAGAACCTTCTACAGACAAACCCCAAAGCAGGAAAGGAAAAAAAGAACAAAATCTCATTAATCTTTCTAATATTTAGAGATACCTCAAGAGCTTTGAACATTTACCTCTCCTTCCCAGCAGCTGAAATGGTTTTAGGAGGATCATGGTTCATACCTCGCATTCCCTGGAGCCAGAGATGGTGTAGGTGCAGGGCCCAGATCCATTAACGGATACATCCATGGTCTCAGAGTTTGTTGGCTTGTAGTCCACGTAATACTCCTGCAAAGGGGAGTTCATTTGCCTCTCCGACTCCCGGGCCTTTTTCCTGCGCCTCTTCATGAGCGTGTGCTGCTGGAGCTGCTTCATGCTGGCGGGATAACGCTTCCAGGACACGTAGATGACCAGCAGGATCATGGCCACGGAGAGGAACAGGGCCACGCTCCCCGCGATGATCTTGTGGAAGGACACGTGCTCGTATTCCGGCTCCACCGCGGGCGTTGGGATGTCTGCGGAAGGACTCGGCATGGCGGAGGTCGGCTGGTGGCTTTCCAGTTTGGAGACGGTGGGTTTGGGGATGAACACGGGTCTCTGGGGGGTTTTGGGAGCCTGGTAGGACCTTTCAGTGGCCACCACCTGGATTTCGGCACAGATATTATAGGTTTCCACAGCGTCGCTCACCTTCTCGCCCTGGATGTGTTTGGGGCCTGCACAGATCATGGTGCTCTCCTTATTTCCCTTGAAATTCTTAAGCCAATTAAAAAGGGGGCAAATGCTTCGAGTACATTCCCACATATTCCCGGACAGAGTGATGGAGATGAGCGAGATCCACGTGTTGATAGTCTCCTGGGAGATGTTGGTGAGTTTGTTGGAATCCAGGTTCAGCTTTTGCAGGTTGGGCAGGCACTGGAAGGTGCCGGGCTCTACCCCCGCGATGTCGTTGCCTGATAAATCCAAGTTGTGCAAGGAGCTCCAGGTCCACGTCAACCCCTGGCTGATGGAGCGGATCCTATTCCACTGCAAGTAGATGGAGCGGAGGTTGAAGAGCCGCGGGAAGTGGGCAAAATTGATCTTAGAAAACTGGTTGTGCTCCAAGTGGAGCTCTGTCAACTTCAAAAGGCCGGCGAAAGCGTTGCGGGACAAGCTCCGCAGGCGGTTGTAGCCCAAATCCAGGAAGTCGAGGTTGCGGCAGTCCTGGAAAACGCGGATGGGCACCGTCTTCAGCGAGTTGGACCTCAGGTGCAGGATCAGGAGCTTGCGGAGGCCCTTGAACTGCTCCGCCTGCAGCACCTGCAGCTTGTTGTAGGACAGGTCCAGGTTGCGGAGGTTGGGCACGGGGTGGAAGGTCTTGTTGTGCAGGTGGGTGATTTTGTTGGAGCTCAGGATCAACTCCTTCAGCCGGCGGATCCCCTGGAAGGCGTCCTCATCCACGGAGCTGATGTAGTTATGGTCGAGGTAAAGCCATATGAGCTGATTGAGGCCCGCGAACTGGTGGGACTTGAGCTTCTGGATGCTGTTGTAGCGCAGGGACAAGCCCTGGGAGCCGCCGGAGATGTTGTGGGGGATGTCTCGGAAGGCGTGCGACTCGCAGTACACGATCTTGCCATCGCAGCGGCAGTTCTTGGGGCAGGCTCGCTGAGCCCCCGCCAGCCCCACCAGCAGCGCCAGGGGCAGCAGCCCCAGCAGCACCCTGGAGCCTCCCCGCTGCTTGATTACATGGAAACCTGCAACATCCGAAAGGAAAAAGGGGCGTTGGAAAGCCTTGCAGATGAATTACCGGATTGCCGCGGCACTGGGGGCTCGGGGTAAGCCTGAGCGGAGCGGGGGATTCGCGAGACAACCTGTTCCCCTCCCGCCTCGGCTCTTTGTGGTGCAAATCGCCGTGCTTTGAGCGCCTGCCTGGCCGTCTCTCCTGCCCCCACCGCCACCAGACTCCCTGCGTGGGGCTGTCGGTCCCTCAGGGGCACCAGGAGCCTGTTCCCCCCTGGCTGTGCTCCTGCCCCCCGGCTCTCCGAGGAGCTGGGGTGTCCTTATCGCTCCGTGCCGAGGCTTGAACAATAAACATATTTGTCAAGTCACTGTGCTGGATGCTCCATAGTGCTGGAGAGGAAATGAGCCAGAGCTTCTGCTCGTACGTGCTGCTCAATGTGCTCCTCAAGGAAAGCGACTGCAAGTCCGATCCCCCCAAATCACCACAGAAAGGGTGAAATCTACTTCTCCTGAAGTCTGATCCATCTTTGGAACGGGTATTTATTGCAAAATGAGGCACTAAGGAAGGGTTTTACTTTTTGCACTGAGTGATTCGGGTTTAAGAGTGGGTTTAAGTAAAACTTATGGGTTTTATGTACCTAAAATACAGAAACAGATGCAGGGGAACGAAGTTGATCCCTACAGAGAAGTGTGCCAGGAATGCTGGCATGGGACCCCAATGTAAAGGTAGGAGACATATTCCTTTCAAATGAACCACTGCCTTAGCCCATGTTCATCTAAACTTATCCATAGGTGGCTGTGAATACCTAAACATTTATTAATTTGAATTAATCCAGAAGATGATGAAAATACCCACCCCAACGCTTCCAGATAGCAGCAAACCCCAGAAAGTTTAAAGGGGGATATTTCTCTTCCAGTTCCCCTCTCCTGATTGATTTTAAGGGTTTGCTTTTGAGATGTCAGATTTGTCACGCAGCAGCAGTGCTGGATGTGAGGACATATGCAATAATTGAATATATAGAATCCTGAATAATTATGAGAGGGCGTGGAGGGGGTGTCAGAACCCCCAACACCCATCTGCACGCCTGGAATAATTTTAGGGCTGCTGCCTCTGTCCAGAGTCGCAGCCTTGCTAAGAATGAAAATGCATTCTTCCAACAGGAAATATTTCAAGGGCTGGTATCTCCTTGATAAATAAGCACTTTATTATTTGTCACACACACACACAAAACCAACCCAGTGCAGCAGCTCTTCAATCCAATTTTAAACCAAGGGGCAACTGCAAAAATAATTCCCGGTCTAGAATGCCCCTGCCTTCCACTTTAATGGGTAGATTTGTAATTTAAATCCTCATTTTTTTGCTCCGTTCTCTTTGCCAGCAGCAGCCAGCTAGAAATATGTTCTTGCTGTTACAGACTCGGGGGCTGGGGAGGGGGGAAGGAAGGAGGGGAATAAACCTGTCACACTCGGAAAAAAAAAAAACCCGACTGGCAAATGACTGCTGGAAATGTAGCAGAGGTACCAGGGGCATCTTTGCAGCCTCTTCAAAACCACCTATGCAAGAAACAACTCCCCCCTCCCTCCCCTCTGCTTCCCACATCCTGCAAACTGTTAACGCCAGCCCTTGCTGACAGCCCGAACGGTGCCGGGGGGATCGGGAGGAGAAGCCGGCCGGGTTCGGGGTGTCGGGCACAGCAGCTCCCGGTGCGTGTGCGGGTGCGGGGGTGGGCGGCACAGGGCGTCTGCTCCTGCACGGCCCCTGACTCGGGGCAGGAATTCACCGGTGGGATCCACGGGAAGCCGCTGCGGGAGGAAAGGTGTGTGTGTGTGTGCCCGGAGGGGGGAACACGGGCTAAAAATACAAAGGCAAGTGCAGTGAGTCACCTGGCAGAGAGAGGAATGCGCTGCTGCCGCTGCCTCCCCGAGCCCCCCCTCTCCGCCGGCGAATAATCCAGCTGCAAAATCCACCCCACAGCTGCAGCTGTGCCAGGCAAACAAACCACAAAAGTTCACTCACCCATCCTTTTGTCATCAATAACGTCCTCCTTCGCCTTCCTCCAGCTGTTTTCTCCTCTCTCTTCCCTTTTTTTTTTTTTGGCTTTGCCCTCGCCTCTCTCTCTTTTTAAAACTGGTTCCTTTGCTTTAAACCGTCAGCATCTTCATGTCACAGCCCGGCTGCCACTCGCCCCGCCGCCATCCAGCGTGCCTGCCAGGAACCCCACAAAGTTCCCC
>VZRQ01007368.1:174554-188678 GCA_013397975.1 Machaerirhynchus nigripectus | reverse complement strand
TGCCCACGGGAGGTGTCCCTGCCCACGGGACGTGTCCCTGCCCACGGGAGGTGTCCCTGCCCGCGGCAGGGCTGGCACTGGATGGACTTTAAGGTCCTTCCAGCGCAAACCACTCTGGAATTCCGCGGTGCCCGGCTGGGAGCTGAGTGCACACACATTTAATTGCACACACATTTAATTGCACACACATTTAATTTCTCCAAAGTGATCAGCTCTTTCATCCTCAAGCACAAGCCAAATCCACCCAAAATCTCACTGGACAGATAGTGACCCCCCAAATGTCCCAAATTTCTGGGGTTTTCTGCTCTGAAGGGCTGTCACAATCCTATGAAGGTGACTCTGGCCTCTCCCGTGACAGGGCCACCCCCGCGAGAGCTGAACTGATGGAAACCATCGTGGGTTTCACCCACATTTCCTCACTAGTGAGACCACTCAGGAACGCACTGAAAGTCCCCAGGAAATGTCCCCGTCTTGCTTCCCTGCTCACACAGCAGCCAGGGTGCTCAGGGCAGGGCTGGGGAGTATCTGTACCTCATCAACACTTTTTAATGTGTAAAAAGAACGTTTTTATAGGGATAAAGCAGCCTTTGGCACGAGACACGTGAACCAGGCACTGGTAACACCCCAAATCCCAGGATTAAACACCATGAACGCGGGGTGGGTTTTAGGGCAGTGAGAACCTGTTCCTCCCTCTCCTCCTGACCGCAGGAGCGCCTCGCTCTGTTAGCATTCAGCTCCAGCGGATGATTTGGTGATAAGGCCTGCTTGGAGTCAATTTATCCGGGCTGCGCTCACTTGCTCCCTTTTAATTCGGTCTCATTCCCCAGGGATGAAACAGATCCACAGCTCAGGAATCAGCTGCTGCCAGCGCAGCCCCTGCGCAGCTTTGTTTCGAGGGCTGCAGAATTCAGACCTTGGGTTTTCCTTTCCCCCCTCTCCCCACCGCTGGTAAATGATGAATAAATTAGCGATCGGCGTGTAATGGCTGGAGCAGCTTCATTAATACCCTGTCAGGGCGTGCTTGGTACAACTTCTGACGCTGAGGCTCTAATGTCCTGTGAATTACTGATGGCAGCGCTCACATCCGAGTCCTCATCTCCGGCCCTTTATGTGCTAAGTGTTTAATTGTCAGCAGTCCACGACCACTGCCGTGGGCTGGTGCATTAAACCCTGAGTGCAGCGAACCCCTCTGTGCATTCCCGGCTGTGCTGGTGCTCTGTCGGTGCTTTGTTCTGGACGCAGGACGGCGGGGCAGCAGCTCCTGTGCCAGTCAGAGGCACAGAGAGTTTGGGAGTGTTATAAATACGTATCACAATATTGGCCATTCGCGACTATGAAAGGATGCTGTATGTACAACGTTAAAGTAGCTTTGCTACAAGGATATAATTTTTGTAGCAATAGCTAACGCCTTTATTTCTGTTATTCACTAAAACTTAGGCACAGTAGTGAAACAGCTGACACAGTTACGCTTGTGGTAACTGAAGTGTCTGCTCGGTTGGGTAACATCCAGTGAACGTGATGGAGACCCCTGCTCCTGACTTGTGAGCTGTCAGCGACCACCGTCTGCAGAAGCCACGGACCAAGGCCCGAGGTGGAGGTGACAATAAAAACTGACTCAAACCACAGCCAAGAAACACGCGTGCTCTAAGAAGGCGGATCCGAGGAGGAGCCACGCTAAACAGTTCCTGGAATATGTAAACTAGTTTGGGGGGAAGTTTGAATATGTATAATTGTTTATGGATATGCACCAGGCTGATGCAACAGGAGAGGCATGTAAGGGATGTCTCCACAGGAACAGGTGCGCTCCTGGTGAGAGCCAGGACACCCAGCGCTGTGCTTCTGCTTTAGTGGCTTTGTCCCCTATTGTCCTTCGTTAAACTTTTAAATCTTAACGGGAGAGCGAACCTCGTTTTTCACAGGAGTTAAAGGGATGCAGAGGCAACGGGAGCATCCCGTGTGACAGATGAGGAACCGAAACTTCAAAGGGCTGATGTGCCCCGAGTGTCACCACGAATCTGCTGAGCCCAGCCGGTGCCTTCTCTCGTTCCACCCACGGCTCACCTCTCTTGTAGTCCAGCTGTTGTGAATGAGACAACTTCTAACATTTCTTTCAAACTTCAGTCAGGGGTTTTGCTCGTCTTCGCCCAGGGGAAGGGAAAGGAAGTTTCTTTTCAAGAGACTTTGCTCCCTGGGCAAGGCCTGAGGAGCTTCACACCTCAGTGGACTGGGAGCTGCCAGAGGATGCACCAGAGAGAAGCGACCATTCACGAACATCAAAGAACATCAACGCCCGAGCGTCTCCCGGGTGTGTCAGAGACACCTGGTCCGGGGAAAGATCGATAAGAGAACAAAGAATGAGGACCCCATTACTGTCAAAGGGATCAATAACCCACAGGAGACCAAATACTAAGAACCATAACTTGGGACCAGTGAGCACTGAACCAGTGAACTTCTCCGGGTTATGACTGTGTAAGCCTGTGAAAAATCGAGTGAAGAACCACGTGCGATGGAATCATTTTCTCTGCACAGCCTGGAACACCACGCACATGGGTCTTTGCCGTGGTTTCCGTTTGTTCAGGAACTCAGAAAAGCTTTCGTGAATTTCCCCCCCTTGTCACCCCACCCCTTCTGCTGCTGCTCACGGGAATTTCCCTCAGTTCAGGGCCCAGGTGGCCAAGAGGGCAGAGGCCTCCTGTGAGCCCCTGGACTGACCATCAACCCCCCATGAAAAGAGCTGAGAAGGTTCCCGCAGGAGACCTGACGTGTGAAGGAAACACCAAGAGCACCACCAGGAAATCCTGCCCCGCCACTCCTCATCATCCCAGCCCTTCCCAGCCACGTTAAAGCCTCGTCCAGAACTCCCTTTCCAGAGGCTGAGCATCCTTCACACCCATCGACATCAAGGGCACTCAGCACCTCCCCACACCAGGCTTTGCTCCCTCGGAGTTACCCGAGGAGCCTCTTGTAGGAGAAGGATTGCACTTGAAAATAACAACCGAACGAGTGCTGGGTGGGGGAGACGCTCGGAGCAGCTCCTTCTCAGCTCAGAGCCCAGGTGAAACACCCTGGGGTTGAGATTTTCACTCCAGATCCTATTCTTGATCCCTCTCTATGACAAGTGGGGGGTGCATCCCCCTTCCAGGAACGAGCTTTGTGTTTCTGGCAGGAAGAATAGATCGGACAGGGTGGTCCCAGGCCGTTATATTCCATATGGCTCTTTTAGGATTGAACACAGAAAGGGTCTGCAGAGAGGGACATTCTAGGGCAGAAGAGTAAAGAAAGGGAGATTACCCAAAGCAGCTGTTAAATCACTGAATAAAGGAAATCCAAGCCATATAAAAATATAAGAGAACAGGAAAACGGGGATAAAGCCATTTAAAAAATAAACCACCTTAGCCGGAAAAGGGAGTCCCAGGAATGCCCATCCCTGTCCTCTCCATGGAGGAAATCCCCGTTATCCCAAAGTGGATAATCGGCTGTGTAATTCCATCTCCAGGACTCAGCCCATGCTCAGCCACCCAGCCTGGCTCGTACAGAAATGGGTTGGAGCCGAAAATTCCTGTCCCCTTCAGGATTCTGCTGCGTGTGCCCGTTTTGGATAAAATCAAACAATGCCACAGTCTGAGGGCCTGGCACTGCTAACCCCCGAAGCAGCCATTTAGCAGAAACCACAAGCAAAAGCAAAAATAAAGGTAATTTATTTAATTCTGAGCTTGCACGGTGCTAAACAAGCTCTAAGGGCGACAATTAACTGAAGTGGCTGCACATCCTGCCAAGCAGGGAGAGCCCCACCTTTCCTTCGCCTCCAACTTTTCTTGCTTGCACGCCAGTTGTCAGCGTTTTCCCAGCGTTTTCCCACTTGAAAAGCCATGGCTGGGCTGGGAGCTGGGATGATTGCGGGGTAATTCGAGTTTGCAGGAGCAGACAAAATCAATTGCAATTGTTTGGGCACCGGGCGCGTTTAATGGGGGTGAAAAGGCATTTGCTGGACTTTTCCAACGCGTTTTTTTTTTTTTAAAATCCTGGTGGTGGTGTGGGATACACTGACAAATCCCTTGGGAATTGTTCATCTCTCCTCTCCCAGGGGGAACGCAGGGAGCCGCTGGATCCGCTGCAGGTGAAGCCAAGCTGGGATGGGACAATGCTTTAAAACCACCAGCAAAGACTCAGAACAATCTGAGAGAGAGAAAAAAATTGATTGGTTCAGGAAGTCAATCGAATTCTCTGTTATAACAGATTAAATACAGAATTACTCAATTAACTTCAGATTAATTATGCCTTTCAGGTAAACACGGTGATCATCATCTTTGCTAACAGGAGGCACTGACTCCTCCTGAGGGGTCACACAACAACTTCAGCAGGGCTCTGAAAGCCCAAAGCATCCCCTTTTCCACACATTCCAAACTACCCCCACTGCTGGGATACACAGTTCCCGACTCCTATCCTGTGCTGAGGGTTTCACGGATTTTTTCCCAAGAGCTCTGCATTCCCAGGGAGGGGTGGGGAGGGAAAACAAGTCCATCCGTGTTCGAGTTTTAGCTACAGACCCGGTTAATTTTAATTTTTCCTCTCTGCTTGAAACTGGAAATGTGAAGAGAGAAGGAGATCAAATCAGGAGCACATCAGGCAAGGAGAGGTGGGATGCCTCAGCCTCAGGAAGAGAAGGATCAGGGGAATTTCATCCAAGAAACTGCTGGGAAGGAGCAGAGGCGCCCACTCCAGACTGCCTGGGCTGCCCAGAGCCAGGGCAGGAGGCGATGGGCACGCACCGAAACCTGGGAATGGTTTTTAAACTGAATAAAAGCTTTTTATTGTGAGGGAGCTCAACCAAAGGGGCCGTGGAGGCTTCACCTTTGGAAATACCCAGGAGTCGGGAGGACACAGCCCTGGAATTCTGCCCCTGCCTGGACTGGGCACTGGATGCTCCAACCCCAAACACTCCCAGGGAGGGTTCAGGTGCAGAGAGTTGGGAACCAGCCCCAAACACTCCCAGGGAGGGTTCAGGTGCAGCTCTGCCTTTGGGAATCAGCCCCAAACATTCCCAGGGAGGGTTCAGGTGCAGAGAGTTGGGAACCAGCCCCAAACACTCCCAGGGAGGGTTCAGGTGCAGCTCTGCCTTTGGGAATCAGCCCCAAACATTCCCAGGGAGGGTTCAGGTGCAGAGAGTTGGGAATCAGCCCCAAACACTCCCAGGGAGGGTTCAGGTGCAGCTCTGCCTTTGGGAGTCACCCATCACAAAAATGTGCAGATAATGAAGGACCTGGAGATGCCCGAGGAAGGGAGGCAGACAAAAATCCCCCAGTAATGTGTCTTGGGTTAATTATTGATGGGGATGCTTGATGGTCTCATTACCGGGTCAGCCATGACCTCTGGGCAGTGTCTTCATCTTCCCAGATTAATAAATTATTGTGACACAAACAACTCGGGCAATTACGTTTCCGTGCCACAAAAATATCTATTTTTTAGCTGAGGAGAAAGGCTGATTTTAACATAAGCAAATGTCCTTTAGAAACAGACTGTATTTATACTCAAGAGGCCAATTACTCATTTTTTAGCCATTTTTTAAAATCCTGGTTTCTGCTTTATGAGACCTGGGCAAGTTGTGAGGGGTTATCTTGACTGAGGCCCTTTCGATGCTGTGCATAAAATGTGTAAAGGGAATTTTAACATGGATAAAACTTGTCCGACTGTTGGAAGATGTATCAGGCAGCACCTATTTTTAATTCTAACTTGATAAATGAAAATATTTTCCTATTTGTCTGCAGAGCTCCTCCGTTCTATGCTAGCACGGGCTCTCCAAGGACAGGCAGGTTACAGGACGTCCCATCCTTGCAGGTTTTGGTCCAGCTGATCATTTGGGATTAAATCCTCCCACAGGGTGAGAATGATCCAAAATGATTCTCAGCAAGAAAGGCCTTGAGGTGGAAAAAAAAAACCAAGGATCCACTATAGGAAATTATTCATAAAAACTGGATATTGATATTGATATTCAGTTGTGATTATGAATGCCCTAAAAACGCTGACCTACACTAACATGGGGAAAAAATAATCAGGAATTAATGGATGGAAAAGCACACAGTAAAAAAATAAAATCCCTCAGCAGACAGCGTGGGATGAAGGTGAAATTTGGGTTCTATTTCTGGCTGCGTTCTGACAAATCCCCTCCCCTGTCTGTTCTCACCTTGCCTCCTCCTGGGACCAGGCTTCTCCGCTGTCACTGGTGGGCTTTGGGCTCTGGCAGGGTGGGAACCACGACTGTGCAGGGAAGGAACCTGGGGAGATGTTCCCCAGCAGGAGGGAGGGGCACCAGACCCCCGTGACCTTTCTGGCCCCTAGAAACGCTGATTTGTCAGTGAAATCCTTGAATTTAAGCGAAGCAAACACGGAAAGATGGTGAGAAATGTTTAACCTGGGTCTTCTCCACACATGGAACTAAGTCCACTGCAGAAAAAAATCCAGGAAAAAGCTCTTCAGCAGTGAACAAAACCCAGCAAGCAACATTTCCTCGCATTTATAAAAGTTTCTATTTATTCTGTTGAAAAGGCTGCTTTAGTCTATTATTTAAATGTAAAGACAGGTGCTGCAGAGCCCGTGGCAAGGAAATATTTCCCGTGACCGTGTTTATTTACACGAGAGGCTGGATGTGCCCGTCACGACTGCAATGGGTTTGATGGGCTTTTAATAAAATCAAATTCAGAAGCCTTGTCTTTGTCTTCACCATCTCGGCACCCACTGAAACAGCTCCTCAGGATCTGCTTTGGTCTCTCTCCCATCCGAGTTTTTTCCAGGGAATCGCTTTTTCCTCCATGTTATCTCCAAATTGTCCCACAATTACTCTGGCAAAATTTGCTTCAGCTCTTTTATGTTCCAGCGATGATGATGAAGAATCTCTTTTGAGCTTTTCAGCTCAGCCCCAGATCAATCCCCCAGGACTCAGAGGTGATTCCTTGCATCCCACCACACGACTCTCCCAGTAAAGGCACCACTTCCTAAAGGATTCATGAGGGAGTTCATTGAACAGCTCCATCATCCTGATCACTGAATAGGAGAGAGCTGAAGAAAATGGGCACCTGGATTCCAGCTTCGTCACGGATTGGGACAAATCATAGAATCCTGGAATGGTTTGGGTGGGTAGGGACCTTAAAGCCCACCCAGTGCCACCCCTGCCATGGGCAGGGACACCTCCCACTGTCCCAGGGTGCTCCAACCTGGCCTTGGACACTGCCAGGGATCCACGGGCAGCCACAGCTGCTCTGGATTCCTTGCTTATTTCTGCCTTACCTCTATGGAACAGGGATTTATGGATTTCAAACCCGCTTTTATTGGAGAAGATCCTGATAAACACCTGCCAAAGTTCAGCTCCTCGGGGCTGCACCAACGCAGAACTCAATTTAGGTGCTATCCTGCACCTCTGAGCCCCTCACAGAGCCAAATGAGCAGCTCAGGCTCTATTTCCTGCCCAGCTCCCACCCTGGAAGTCCCAAACCTGTAATGAGGGATCCCTTGAAGCTCAACAGAAACCAGGTTGTTTGTCAAAGGGTTCTGCACACTGCTTTCCTTTGGGTCCCCACTCAGAAAATAAAACTCTGCTTTCCTTCACCCTCTGGTTAAACTGGGGCCATTCCGAGCCCAGTCCCGCACGGTGCTGCATGCCAGAGGGTGGCACTGGGTGTTGGAGCAGTGGGAATGGCAGGGATGTAGGGAGAGGGGCTCGCTTCCTACAGCAACGGATGAATCAGTTTTTCACAAATGAAAAAGATCCCTCTTGGCAATTGTGTTGCGACCTGGTTGGATGGTTCATCCGACACTTTAGTGTCATTACACCACGATGTTGCATTTTTATACCTAAGGTGATACGGAGTGACATTTACCACCTTGCCTTTACTCTGTGTTAATTCAGAGAAGTTAAATCTTATGCAAAGGTTCATTCTCAGCGATCCAAGAATTTCCAGTTCCTGAGGTTCAGAAGAAGCCACAGGAAGGAATTTCGTGCAAATGTGCCATCCATCCACCGGGTTAGAAATTTGCTGTGAAAATGGTGGAGGGACGTTGTCTGGAATTGGCCATACTCCCGCTGGTGTAACCACTGACAATTCTTTATTGCACCATCACACAGACAAAACCAATCGGTTTAAAAACCAATTATTTCCTTTCCGGGGCTCTGTGAAGCCCCTGTGTGTTGATGAAGCAGAAATGGATTACAAGAGGCCGCACACAGAGTCAGTATTTCCCTCCCATCCCACCCAACCTGGCAGCACAAGATTCCCCTGTGCTCGGCACTGGTGAGGCCGCACCTCGAGTGCTGTGTCCAGTTCCAGCCCCTCAGCCCAGGAAGGACGTGGAGACGCTTGAGCGTGTCCAGAGGAGGGCAACAAGGCTGGGGAGGGGCTTGGAGCACAAGCCCTGTGAGGAACGGCTGAGGGAGCTGGGGCTGTTCAGGCTGGAGAAAAGGAGACTCAGAGGTGACCTCATCACTCTCTGCAGCTCCCTGAGAGGTGGCTGTAGGCAGGTGGGGCTCGGGCTCTTTCTCCAGGCAGCGACTGACAGAACGAGAGGACACAGCCTCGAGCTGTGCCAGGGGAAATATAGGTTGGACATTAGGAAAAGTTTTTTACAGGAAGAGTGATAAAGTTCTGGAATGGCCTGCCCGGGGAGGTGGTGGAGTCACCATCCCTGGATGTGTTTAAGAAGAGATTGGATGTGGCACTCGGTGCCATGGTTTAGTTGAGGTGTTGGGGCATGGGTTGGACTCGATGATCTCGAAGGTCTCTTCCAACCCAGTGATTCTGTGATTCTGTGATTCTGTGATTCTTAGGGTGTGGCTGCAAAAACACCAGCAAGAGGTACTTGGGTCACATCAGCCACGAGCTAATTCCTGCCAGGACTCACAGGTCACACCAGCTCACGAGTGGGTCTGGATTAATTGGGTTTGCTGAGAGGCAGAAGTAATTAGCCCATGCACGATGTGGACACAGCTTCAGGAGACTGAAAATCATGGTCAAAAATTCGGGAGCGGCTTCACGTGTCTGTCTTGGTGCGAAAAGGCCAACGATGGCCAACCCCCGGTGCGTGGGGGAGGAGGAAAAGCGGCCCCACAGCGATTAATTCCGCGGATAACAGCGGCATTGATTCGGGTAGGAAATCTTAATTCCGGACATGGGAATTCCAGCCGGTTTCAGCCTCGCCTCTCCTTTCCCCCTCACCTCCCTGCCTGCTCCTGCTGCTCGGGTGAGGCTCAGGCTGCTTGGCTGGACACATGAAGGGTTCATTTACATGAAATCCTGCAGCAGCTGGAGTGGAATTAATATTGGGCTCATTATCTCCGCTTAGGGTGGAGAAGCCCCTGGGTTTGCAGCGCATACTGATGCAAGAAAGAGACGGGGAAAAGGCCAAAACCCTGCTGTTTTCACATGGCAAAGAGCTGAGGAAATCCCAGAAAGGAGAGAGTTAATCTGGAGTAATCCCTTGGAAGTTAATGGCACCTAATGCCGTTTATTAAAGGAAGGTGTTGGAGCACGCAGCCCACGCCACAGTGCTTTTAATTAAAAGGTGGAAGAGAAGTGAAATCATTTATCCAAACCACCCTGCTTAAAGTTAGGGCCCAGTTTAGAAATATCCATTTCCATACGTCCCCAGCCTGGGCATTAGCAATTCCAAGATTTAAAAATTCAAGAGACTATTAAAAAAAGGATTTATTGGCTGCTGCTGTTTAATGAGGCAGCGGGTTTCACCCGGGTCAGCTGTGACAAACCTTTGTCCTGCAGCCACACGGAACCAAATCACCGTCCTGGGGCAGGGCTGTTAATGACAGCAGGGAGTTTGGACGTGCAGAAAGTGATGGAATTTCAGGAAACTTCTCCACAAAGTCAGGGAAGGGATTGTGCCCCTGTGCCCCGCTCAGCTGAGACCCCACCTGCAGAGCTGCCCCAGCTCTGGGCCCAGCACAGGAAGGACCTGGAGATGATGGAGCCAGGCCAGAGGAGGCACCAGGGGGATCAGAGGGATGGAGCAGCTCTGCTGGGAGGAAAGGCTGAGAGAGCTGGGATTGCTCAGCCTGGAGAGGAGAAGCTTCAAAGGTGACCCCAGTGTGGCCCTCCAAGGAGACAGGAAAGATGGAGAGCGACTCTGGACAA
Source organism: Machaerirhynchus nigripectus (assembly GCA_013397975.1). Lineage (NCBI taxonomy): Eukaryota > Metazoa > Chordata > Aves > Passeriformes > Dicruridae > Machaerirhynchus > Machaerirhynchus nigripectus. The sequence goes on along the minus strand of VZRQ01007368.1, from coordinate 178,545 downwards.
GGGTTGGAGTGGCAGGACAAGGGGGAATGGCTTCAAACTACAAGAGGGCAGGGTTAGATGGGATACTGGGGAGGAATGAGGGTGGGGAGGGGCTGGGATGGAATTCCCAGAGCAGCTGTGGCTGCCCCTGGATCCCTGGAAGTGCCCAAGGCCAGGCTGGAGCATCCTGGGACAGGGGGAGCGGTCCCTGCCCATGGGCCGGGGAGGTCCCTTCCAACCCAATCCAATCTGGAATTCTCTGATGATAAGAGAAGAGGTGAGAGCTTTGCTCACAGATCCCCCAAGTCAGTCCCCTCCCTGATCCTGATGGATCCAGCCCAATCCCACCAGCACGCTGTGAAACATGGAACAAAACAGGGTTTAGAGCTGGCTCCACAATGAAGAACTGGACCAATTGTTTAATGATTGATGAGGGAAATGTCAGATGAATTATTTGCCAAATGATACTGGTCCATCTGTTGCAGAATTTTGCATGTAATGACAGAAAGAAATTAATTATGTCTCATTCAGAGATAGAAACATTCCAAATTGTGGATCTCAGCTCTCTCCATAAACAAGTTCAGCATCATTATCTCCATTATCCAAGTACAAAAACGGGAGCATCAGTGGAAGGGAGTCACAAGCCTGAGCTTCAGAGAGATGAGGAGCCCAGATCCACAGCCAGTGCTCCAGGGCTGACCCGAAACTCACTCCTTTCTCAGGCTGGGAATCACAGAGGGACCTTCCCGCCTCCAGGTGATTGTCCCTGAAATGCAGTGATGTGAGTGCCCCTAAAATCGCCTGGGCACCAGGTGGAACCGGCAAAACCCAGGTCTGGGGGCCCCCAGCCTCCCCTCCCTCCCTCCCTCCCCAGCTCTGCCTTGGCCACTGATCCTTCATGCAACCCCAGCGGCCTCAATTCCCGATTCCAGTGGTGTGTCACATCAAAGGCAGTTGGATTTAATGCCATTCAGATTTCAGTAGCATTGGAACCGCAGCATTTAATACTTTTTGCCTCAAAGTTAACTCTTTGCTCCCCCCCCATCTGCTTTGAGAGAATACCAAGCACACAAACTCTTCCACTACATTTCACACCACGTTCCCCAAACATATGGATCTTCCAATCCCTTCCTCTATTGGGATTTCTCAGACTAAGAATGTTTTGACATTAGGAAAAAAAAAAAATCTGGCAGCAGGAGGGGCATCCCTGTGGCACAGAGTGTCAGTGTACAGACTGAGAGTAACTGAGAAGTGCCAAGAGGTAAAATATAAACATTTAACCTCTTTATGGTTTCGTTTGGGAGTTAAAATTTCATCCTGAGCCACATTCTGCCCCGATTTTCAGTTAACACCGCATTTTACCCCAGACATTTCACACAGGGAGGGATCTCCCCATCCCTGTGCAGCGCTTGCGTTCAGGGATCTTTACACGCAGGTTCCTCCCGGCTGCCTCAGCCAAATTTCTTCGCTGTATTTCACATTCCTACACAAATAAAACCCCCAAAGCAGCAACTTGACCTACTATAACCCAACTCCGCTCGCTCCTCATTTTTAATTCATCTTTCTCCTTTGACTCCAGAAGACAATCCTTCTTTACAGGCCATGAAAAATGCAGGAGATGGAGGAAGGGGAGATTGAAAGCAGCCCAGTAAAGAACGATTTGGCAAAGCCAGGGTTTAGTCCAGGATTGAGGGTGTCACCGGGCAGGCCTACAAATGCTAAGTCAGGCGAGCATAAATCACTGCCGAGAGAGGATCTCAGATAACAGATTTGCAGCTCCTGGGAGGGGGCTGGGGCAGCTCGAGCTCCAGCTGTAGGGAAGAGCTGGGAATTGCTGAGGTGGATGCACTGAACAGAACAAACCAACCCGATCGTCTCCGTCTCTCGCTCAGCCCTTCCGTGGATGCTCTCCCGAGGAAGAGAAGTGCCCTAAATCAGCTGCAAGCTGGACATGCTAAGTCTGCTCAGAAGCTTAAGGCTAAGAATGCTTTGGGTTTTGGTTAAGCCAGTCCCAAAAACCTTTTCAAAAAATGATGGAACTAATGAACTTTTAAAAAAAAAATGTGAGTTTGTTTCCAATTGTGCAGGCATGGCCAGAAGGCTCCGGGATTATTCTGAACCCAGACAAAAAAATACCAGATTAATTAATGTGACAATTAATATCAGATGCAATAGATCTCATGCACTGAAGATGAACTGTGTCAGAAAATGGGCGATTCAAGAATTTCCAGATCTGATCACGTGGTTTGGAAAGATTTCTTTACCGGGAGTAAAGATGAACCCTTCAACCCTCAGACTGAACATCGGAGTTTGTCCTGCTGCTGATGCTGAGGCAGGCCCTTATCAGCACATCCCTACAGTGCCCAAACACACATCTCAAAGCCTTATCAGCGCTGCTAAAAGGGGAAACCCACAGCCACTGAGGCCGAGGCCACGTCAGGAGCTGTCTGCAGGCACCATCTGCCACCCAGCTCCTGCCACAAATCCATCTGCTCCTCACCTCCCCTTCCCCAGCCCGGCTGGCCGAGTCGGACGCACCAAAAAGGTCAAGGGACATCATTTGCTCTCTCCGGGTGAGGCGAGTCTGTCCTGGAGAGCAAAGATCCCCAGTGGGAAACACCTGTAACAGGTGTGGGTCAGGCGAGCTACATGAAATAATAAAATATTTCTGTGGCGTTGGAATTGGGGATCCGTGGTGATTGGGGTGATGCTGCCAGCCTTGGTGTGCGGAGGGGGTTTGGGTTTGGGTTTGTTTCTTCTGTCAAGCGGAGAAAGTGATGAGGAAAGACACGAAGGAAAGAGAGGACGAGCAGCGAGGAAGGAGGTGAGGGAGGGACGAGCGGCACTGTCTGGTCCTGAAATATTGAATCCAGGAGATGTAGCAGCACTGACAAAACCCTGCTTTTGTCAACTTAGCTCATATCATCTGAGCAACTCAGGGAGCGGTGCCAGCTCGGAAAGTTCTGCTGGCATATGCTGCGGTTCTACAGGGAGGAGCTGCCAGCACGGCTTTGCAGAAGTAATTATAAAAGCAAAGACGGGGCTCTGCTACCCTTCAGTCCTGCTGGGAGAGCTCACATATGTTCTCCCTGCTCCAAGCGCAGTCCTGGAGCGAGGGAAGAGGGCGAGGGAAAGCTGAGGGAAGGTCGGTGTCTCCATCTGGTTACTGGGTGCGAGCGGGATTTAGCAGCGATGGCCAGGGATTACAGAGCAGTGAGGGAATCTCAGGCACCTCCCAGTCTCCAGCAGTAACTGAGCATCGCTAAAACCATTTCCAGGTGAGTAACTTGATGAGGAAGTCCGGTTCCTTCCAACACCCTTGTCCTCAGAGCAAGGCAGGGGCACAGGGGACAGTGCCCTCATTAATAACATCCCAAGTTATTGCCTCTTCCCATCCCCCGAGTCTATTGGAGTAATTGTATTTTTAAATATATTTAATAACACATAACCCTCAAAACCAAGAGAGGATGATTGCTACGTTCCCATCTATTTTGTTTTCCCAGAAATCACACAAATCTCTGTGTCAGTTCAGGGAATTCCAGCAGCTGGAAGAGCTGGATGTGGTGCCGAGTGTGAGAGCTGCTTGCCTGTTAAACAAACCCCGTTCCACTTTCAGAGCAGGGCACAGGGAGCAGACGAGCAGAGCTCTTTGTTCATGAACTAATCCCGTTGCTGGTAATAGGATTAGCAGCAAGAGCAGATGCAAAGTAATTCCTGGTCCTTTCTCCCGGCCGCGGACTGTGCAGAGCTGTTCCTGGGCAGTGCCCCAGCAGGTAAATTATGTCTGCAGTTACCTGCAGCACCAAGCAACTCTCGGTTTGCCAGTGGCCACCTGTGAGATCTCAGCCAACACTGATCTCCAACGTCAACACCATCCAGCCGCAATCATCATTTTGCATTGTTTAGCCGTTTTTCTGTTGTATAAAATCAGCTGTAATATTCCTTAGGGAAAAAAACCCCTCCCTCTTCATTCAGTAAGAAGGAGGGAGATGTGGTGGTGTATTTCCTGTTC
>VZRQ01007368.1:158371-169957 GCA_013397975.1 Machaerirhynchus nigripectus | reverse complement strand
AAATATTTCATTACAGCTCCTGCAAAAAAATCAGTTTCATCCTCTACCATTTCTTCCCCCCCCTCCATCTATTCTGAATATCTTTTTCCCAAGAATCCTCACTGCTTTGCATTATTTTAATTAAAGGCAATTCTCCTGTTGCCATCGCAGGAGGAAAATGGCTGTGAGAGTTCACAGCATTAGAAAAGGGAGATCTTTATTTTTATATAAACATCAACAGCCAAATGACTGTGCTTAGTAAACAGTGCTACCGAAATGCTTTTAGGAGTGGAAAAGACTCCAGACTTAATGAAAATATTCAATCTCCAACCCCAGGTGATAACACCAAAGTCACTGGTTCCACTGAGCTAAAGACAAGGCAAAATGCTGTAAATGCACTGGGAGGGTGGGGAGGGGCTGGGATAGAATTCCCAGAGGAGCTGTGGCTGCCCCTGGATCCCTGGAAGTGCCCAAGGCCAGGCTGGACAGGACTTGGAGCACCCTGGGACAGTGGGAGGTGGCCCTGCCATGGCAGTGGTGGCACTGGATGGGATTTAAGGGCCCTTTCCACCCAAACCATTCCAGGATTCCATGAAATACCCCAGGTCTGGGTTCCAACACAGAGTTCACAAGTTTTTTTCCTCTTCCTTCTGCCAAGTTCTGCTTCATTTGCTGGGTGAGGAGGCTTCCAGGAGAGCCCCAGGAAATCTGTGCTCCGGAAAGGCAGAGCCAGCAGCAGCGCTGGGAAGGCTGTTGGTGTTCCTGTATTAAACACGCCCATTAAAAAGGCACAAGCCCCAAATGAGAGGCCCAAGGCTACAAATGCTGTGGGGAAGCCAGGACGTGCTGCCAGCCCTCCTGTAGCTCTTCCATCGCCACAGGGCCCCTCTCCTTGCAAAGCCAAATTAAGGGAACAGGAAGGGAAGAGCCTTCCTTTCAGGAGAGCTGCAGGATGGGTTTCAAAGCTGTTGTGCAGGAGGAGCTCTCCGTGGATGCTGGCAGTCAGCTTGGTGTCCTATAAACAAAAAACAGCTTATTTTGGCATCCTGAAAGATGTTGGTATGAGTTTATTTCTGTTTACCTTCGGGAAGAGCAAAGGGGAATTTCCTCCAGCAGGAGATGCTGGCAGGGATTTAGGTGCTCCTTGGAGTGACAGGAGCCGCCAGGCAGGACCTGGCCCTGTGCTGGGTGAAGCCTCCGCTGACATCCGTGAGGGAAAGGAAAGGGAGCAGTGGTACAATGGGAATTGCTCCAATAACCCCGCAGAATCACAAAATCATGGAATGTCCTGAGCTGGGAGGGACCCACAGGGATCAGAGCCCAACCCCTGGCCCTGCACAGACACCCCAAAATCCCACCCTGGGCATCCCTGGGAGTGGAGTCCCAATGCTCCTGGAGCTCTGGCAGCCTCGGGGCCGTGCCTGGGGAGCCTGGGCAGTGCCCAGCACGCTCTGGGGGACCTGACTGACTGGGAAGCTGGAATCTCAGGAGATTTGGGGGTGAGTTTCAGTTAAATCTAGGCCCTGAACCGCAGCATAGGTAATTTTTGAGCAGCTGACCATTATGACCACGTTCCAACAAGGCACTTGAGCCGAGCAAAGCAAAACCTCCCTGCCGTGGATGTCTGAAGTGTCTGTGAGAAAGAGCCACAGGGACAGGGATTGGTAGGAGGTGCAAGCACAGAAAAAATCCCCCCAGGTAGGTTTAATCAGCCCAGAGTTTGCTTTTCATGGAATCATGGAATCCTGGAATGGTTTGGGTTGGAAGGAATTTTAAATCCCATCCAGTGGGATTTAAATCCCCCATGGGCAGGGACACCTCCCCCTGTCCCAGGGTGCTCCAGCCCGGCCTTGGGCACTTCCCGGGATCCAGGGGCAGCCACGGCTGCTCTGGGAATTCCATCCCAGCCCCTCTCCACCCTCACAGGGAAGAATTCCTTCCCAGTAGCCCATCTGAACTTCCCCTCTTTCCTTTTCACTTTGAGAAATCCCACCACGCTCTTCCCTGCCTGCTCGTGGGACTGCCCGTTTTACCCAGTGCCCACCCACTACTGGGAGCACTGGGGGACTCTGCCTGGAGCCTCCTCATTTCCTTCCCTGCCAGAGGATCTGGAACAGTTGAAAGGGAAGAAGAAAAGCCCTGACAAGGCCGGGCTGTCGCAGCTCTCAGCTCAGCCGGGGCTGCTGCAGCTTTAAGGGCTTTGGCACAGAGGCAGCGCTGGGGCTGCTGAGCCAAATCTCACACAAGCTCCTTTTATTCCGTGTGCTGCTCGCTGAGGGGGGAAGGAGAGCAACTGTGGCAGAAACAACGTGTGACATGAACACAAAACAAATGCCTGAATTTCAGCTAAATTCCCCAAATTCGCGGGACTCCAGCGCAGGATGCAGAGAGAGGGGAGAGCGAGGGACAGGAAGGGTCTGTGTGCCCTGCAGGCAGGAGAAAGGAGCTGGTAGAGCAGCTCCAGGGTTTGCAGCAGGAATTTTGGTGGGGAATCCAGTCCAGAATTCACCTCCATGAATGTGTACCCAGCGTAAATCCATCGCCAGGGGGGCTGAGAGTGTCCAACCAGCAGCAGACCCACAGGAACAAACGGGCCAGCCTGCGCTAGCGAGCAGCACAGACCCTGGAGATGGGAACAAACCACACAAAACCCTGTTTTAACCCCCAAAAAGGGTTAAAGATTATCTAACTCTGCCAGTGTCACCAGCATCTCCGTGCTTAATCTGTTTAGAAGTTCCAGCTGGGTTCCTTCAGATCCCTCTGGCACGAGCTGGGGTGTAAAACACCACCTACAGATAATCACTGCTGAAAACCTTATCAATAATTGATGGAATCAAAGGAATATCAAGCATTCCATGGTCCCACCGCCTTTCGTCGGCCTGTTTTACCCATGGCATGGATTTGGCTGTGCCCAGGTCACATCAGCCTCACCACGGATTTGTTTAGGTTGGAAAAAGACCTTTAAAACCAGCGAGTTTTTTCACAAAACATGGCAAAAATCCTGGCAAGGCCCAGTATCAGAAAAACTCACGTCACAGCCTAAAACCTCACGCACGTTGTGTTCTGAAAATCACCCAGACACAGGGCTTAGGTCAACCTGAAGCAGAGCAAAAGGTGCTTCCCTGACCCCCTCTGGACTTTGTAACACTTTATAAAACACGATTTATCAGACACAAAAGGATGCAGAAGTAGAAGCGACACTGTTCCAGTGGCAGATCAGCCTTTTCTCTTGCTTATCTGTCTCAAGCCCAGATTTTAAGATAAAACCTCTCAGGGTGTTCAGGATGGCTGGAAAAGGTATTGACATCACGTCAGAGAAATGAAAAGTACATTTCTGTAATCTCTGGAGCCGCTGATCATTACAGACTTGTCATCTTATTACAAACCCAAATCAATGCTGGGGGGGTTTTGCTTTTGCAGCACAATCTGATTGCTTTGTCAATGCCCAGAAATCCTGATAGGGAACCAGCCACGGATCTTCATGAGAATCAACTGCCCCTTTCCCCTCCAAAATCTGCCAGACACCCAGATCTTATATTAAATAAGATATTAAATGTTTTGACTCCAGACTCCCTGGCTGGCAAGGACAAGCTCAAACAGCAAGTCAGGAATAGAAGCAATTTTTGGATTTGATATAAAACAAGCAGGAATCCTTCTATGGATTTCTTTCTATGGATTTCCATCACAATCTGTATTTTCAGCTTTGCGAAATCAGCCCCATCACACTCAGTTCTGTGAGCAACACGAGCAGAAAAATGTTTTAAGTGCCAAGTATAAAAAATCGTTTTTGCCACTATGGAAGTGCCCCTCAGTACAAATCTGGTTCAGACCTTGAACTTGAGGCCTCTAGAACAGATCCCCAAAGTGCAGCACTGTTGGTAAAAACCAATGAAACACAGCAAAGCCCTCAAAATTCACAGCCACAGCCACAGCTCTGACAGCAAGACTTCCAGAAATACCTGTGTGAACACACCCAACCTGTGTGAAACGGGAGAGGAAAGTCAGGAATTCTCAGGGATGTCACTTGTTTAAAAAATGTGGAGAAAAGACACAGGAGACACCCAGGGGCCAAACAAATAGAGAATAAATAACACAATGTCATTGCGAGGGTGCAGTGGTGTAGAAGATTAGGTCTTCCCTCAGGTAATATTCCAGCCCATCATCTTCTTTTAATCCTGTGCGGATCCATGGGCTGTCTCTCATGGCGGAGGAGCAGGAACTGCTCGGTTTGGAATAAAAGCTGATTTAATTTTCAATTCCTAATTGATAAAGGGGGAAAAAAAATATTAGGCCAAAGTCACCCGTTTGTGTTCTACAGGTCAGATCCCACACTTGGAAAGGAGAGCAAAGAGGAAAAAACCTCCAGTTCCCCATCCTGATGTTGGGAAGCAGCACCAGTGACCTTCTGCAATCATTCCCATCCCAGCAGAATCCCTCCGCGGGCACGAGATCCCCGGGGCTGACGTGAGCACAGCAGCCGGGAAGGGTCGTAATTATTGCCGGCTTTTAATGATTTTAATAAGCTGGGAGAATGAAAGGCAGGTTAACGACTCACCTGTACCTGACAGATTTCATCGGAAGCTCGGAGCCTGCCCGTGCCGAAAGGTCTCGTTTGACACGTTCTGGCTGCGGGTCAGAGCGCGGCCCCTCGATCTTTCCCAGCTGCAGCCACGTTGCATTTGCAGGATCTCCGCAAGAAAGGGAGGTTTCAGGAGGCAAACACGGCCTGAAAAAACGAGCTTCAAACCAGGCGTTGTCCCCGCAGCATCACCGAGGGTTTTGTTTCTCTCGCTTTGGCGCCGATTGCTCGCGCTGCGCTGCTGGGGACGGGGAGGGTCCGGTGAGGGAAAGTAAATCCATAAATAAAAACAGAAAGTAAATCCATAAATAAAAACAGTCAGCTCTCCACAGTGACACCTTGCCCTCTTTGTTGTGCTGGTAAGGCAGGGCAACATCAAGTGATGCAACAAGAGTCTTCTGTTATTAAAAGACCCCAAGATGAACCACACCCAAAACCCCCAACCGACCCCTCCCTCCCCAAAAACTCAACTCCCAGCTCGTTTCTAACAATATCGTGGAAATCAGATACCATGGAAGGGCTTGGGTGGGAAGGGACCTGTCAGTTCGTGTAATTCCACCCCCCTGCCATGGCAGGGACACCTCCCACTGCCCCAGGGTGCTCCGAACCCTGTCCAACCTGGCCTGGGACACTGCCAGGGATCCAGGGGCAGCCACAGCTCCTCTGGGCAGCTGAAAAATGGGCCCATGAAAGGCCCATCCGTGAGGAATTCTGGCCACAGACCAGAGCAGGAGGCTCTGAAGGGCGTGTTCGCAATGTGAAAGGGCGGAAATGACCCCAGGGCTGACCCCACACGGCCCCAGCACCACGGGAATTGCAACTGGGGGCCCAGGAATGCATTCCAGGACTTGGGTAAATCACTGCCCTTCTCTGTTCCATGGTCCCCTTTTCTCCTTCAGTCATTCCAAGTGCAGGAAGTTTGCTGGCAAAGCTGCCCGTTAATGCTGACCGAGGCAACACGCGCCAGCGCCAGCAGGGAAGAACGTGGTGAGTTCCAGGAACGGGAACACGGACACTCCGAGGAGATGCCACCACCAGCAGCAGAAGGTTTTACTGGAGACACTCCCTCAGACCTACCAGCATCTCCTTTTCCTTCCAGGAACGCCGCCACAGTCCAGGCAGGATTTTTTTTCCTTTCTCAGTTCCTACTCACTAAACATTGGAACGGCAGAAGAATTCCATGAGGGGAATCAGCAGCCAAATACAGCTAATGGCGGGGAATGAGCACCATGAAAGGGGATTAGCCGTGCTGAGTTAATAGGATCACCCATCACCTCCCGGGGAAAGGGGGCAAACCCCCTTCCCTTCCCTTCCTCCCCTCCCAAGGCAGCTCCATCCAGCCCAAACCCCCTTCCCTTCCTCCCCTCCCAAGGCAGCTCCATCCAGCCGAACCCTTGGCATCTCCTCAGAATAAATGTGCCCATTTGAGGCTTCTAGGAAATAATGACTTGCAGTAATTACTCTAATGAGGATTCTACTTCGACTCCCCTCTTGCTGGATTTCTTTTCTCTTCCACATAAAGCCACGCTGTTGGAAGAGCTGAGTTTAATGAGTTTCGTGGTGTCAGTCCAGTTTCTCTTGGAGCAACCTCCATAACCACCAACCCAATCACACTAATTAGGCCCCTCGTTGCCACTGTCTGCAGTAAAGCCAAGGACAGGAGGGATATTAACCCACCTCCTTCATTAGGGCAGTCTCAGAGCGGTCCCCACAGATTTAAATGGAATTACACTCGCAGAGGGCCGGGGAGAAAAAAACACACAGAGAGTCCTCACCTCAGGCTGAGGACAAATCAAATATTCTGAGGTTTGATGCATCCCTGCCCGACGCAGTCGCAGCCCTGCTGAAGGTCGCTGTATTGATCTGAGACAGGGCACAACAAGGGAACACGTTCCTGCCCTGCTCGCACAAACCTGCGAAGGAAAACCTCCCGAGCAGCGTGGGAGGGAACCTGAGCAGCCTCCAGAAAGGATTTGTTTATTTTGTGAGTCAGAGAAGAGAAAGTTTCTGTCATCTCCAAGAGTGAATTTTCAGCAGAGGGATGGGGCAGGAGAGGGGTAAATCAGCTTGGCAGAATGGGAATCTGGGGCTGCTGAAGACATTCCCACTTGTCCTTACGTGCTTCCTCACCCTGGTCCCAGGCTGGGAATGCTCAGGAAGGGAAGGACAGAGCACAGAGCTTGATTAATGTCCACATTATCTACAGGGATCTTGGGGGGACATCAAGATTTGACCTTACCTGGTTTCAGCCACCCACAAATAAACGCCACGGACAGAAAAGTGAGGGCAGCTCCAAGTTCAAACATCAGTCCTGTAAATTATTCCAGGCTGAGCTGCCAAGCCCAAAATAAAGCCCTGAGATCAGCAGCCCCTTCTGGAAGTGTCACCCCCCACTCCTCAGCTGCACCGAGCATGGCAGGGAACCTAAAATCAATAGGACAGTGACAGAGAGTCTTTCACATCGTGACCTCCCCTCTGTCTGAGCACTGCAAAAGAAATCCTGGGAGTTGCCTAACAGCACTGTAATTTTTTCTAATTTTTTTTTTTTATAATAACATTCAGGAAAATGAAACACAAGGATAACATTGTGATTTAAGTCCTGTTTTAAAGAATACTGGATCTTAAGGAGGTCATAAAATTTGGAGAACATACAAGAGAAGAGTTACACAAGGAACTGGAGGGATCTCGGAGGATGAACCGATGGCAGACACGTGCATTTGCATTAATTAACAGTCGGCTGCTGATTGTCTTGTCTCTTATTTTTTAAACACTTCAGAAACTGCCAGCAAACAGAGGGACACGACAGACCTGAGCAGCACCACAGCCACGTCCTGCCTGTGTTCTTCATGCTCTTCTCAAGCCCACAAAAGCACTGAACAAAGAGCACGTCCCCGCTGCGAACATCCAGCAGCCCAGCAGGAATTCCTCAGGGAGCTTCTTTACTCCTGGAATGCAGAGCAGGTGTGGACGGAAGCGCCGCGGAACTCAGGCCAAGGGGTGGAAAACCTCAGCTGGTGTTGCTCTGATACAAATCCTGCCGAAGTCAATAAGGATTTTGCAGCAAGAAAAGGGAGGCGAAGCAGGGATTGCCAGGAGAGCAGAGCGGGCAGTGCCAGGAGAGCAGAGCGGGGAGTGCCAGGAGAGCAGAGCAGGGAGGGCCAGGAGAGCAGAGCGGGCAGTGGTGATCCAACAGCAGAGGTTGGTCAGGGTTTGAACCAGCAAGGAAACACCCTGCTCAAGGCTTTTTGCATTTTTGGTCGGGTGCGTTTTGAATCTTCCTTTGAAGAAGCAGATAAAGCTCAGGATGTCTCTGTCTGTCAAGGAACTGTGGGGGGAAAAAAAACCCCTTGGAATGTGAACATCCACCTTGTTTTGCGCTGTTTAAAATCTACAGGTTCTTAATCTCCTTTCGGAAGACTTAGTTGGATTTGGACGGCAGAAGGGAGAGAAGGGTTCGAGGGGCACGGGAGCAGTGGAAGGAAAGGGGAATCTGTAAATTGCCCTCGATGATGAGAGGAAGCACCGCAGAGGCTGCTGCCCTCGGGGCAGGATTTGTTACAAATCCCTGCCGGGAGTACCTGCATCCTCTGGGGCTTGGCAGGGAGAGATGGAGCCTTTCACCCTTCGGACCAGTTCAAATCCGGGGCGTGGGTGGCTTTAAGCAGTCAAGGGACAGGCTGTGAATGGATTTTCCCTCCTAATCTCGGAGCACCGAGGGATCTGCTCCTGGCTGCCCCGGGGGCTCCCCCTCCCGTCCTGCCACCGGCCACATTCCGTGGGTATTTGCGGGATATTCCCTCTGCTCCCTGAGAAAGAACCTGGCATCTCAGCCCTCGCACCGGATCACTGTTCAATAGTTTTTGTGGTATTTCCATCGGCGAAAAAAAATCCAATTACTCTGGAATCTGCCATCCAAGGCCAAACCGAGGACAAAATAAAACCCGCTTGCTACAGTGGATGGATTTTCCCACCAGTTCCATGAATGCTTATGAAATTTTTTTACGTGAAACTGGTTCAGTTCTGCTCCTTTTTCCCTTCTCATGCTACTTTACAGGAAATTCAGATTATTCACTATCATTTGGGACAGGAACTGTTTCAAAATACCATTTTCCAGTGGAACAGATCTCAATCCAGTGGGGAGATACAGAGAAATAAAGGAGTGGATTCACAGCGGAAGGAAGAAGAAAAATCTGAGGGACTTTTATCCTCCCCACATTCCAATGCAAGTATTTGCTGCCACACTGAGATCCTTAAAAGGCTCCTCTCACTCACAGAAATCCCAGAACCCCTCCCAGTCCCCAGGCAGTGGTGGCTCCTTTCTTCTTCAGCAGGGACTTCCCCTCTGTTTTCATCCTTCAGGTTTCCCTAAGCCCTTGGAGCTGCGTTGTCCTTCAGCTGTCCAGAGGAAAACAGACCTGAAAACACAAACATACAGCAGCCAAAAATTGGGCGCAGGAAATTGCATGGGATTCCTCTCAGTGAGGGACACCAGCGCCCAACCCTGAGTTCCAGGAGCGAGGCTGCGGGGTCTCCACACTCCGACCAGGAGCACATCCCGCTCCTGGAGAAATCCAGCCCCTCTGACTGGCAGCTGCAGGTGAATGCCCTCAGCCCTCTTTTTTAAGGCATTTCTGCGCTGGGAAAATTCCTTGCAGGGATGCGATTATCCAGCGAAACAAGTTCTCCCTGGTTTTCCTTGCGCCCCTTCCCTGCTCTCCTTCGCTCCTGCGTGTTCTGTCAGCAGCAGAAGTGTTTCCAACGCCGTTTTTCCAGCTCATGTTACGCTTTATAAAAGAAGGAGTTACCAAACATCCTCAAGAGCAGCCCCCAGGGAACGTTCTCTGCATGCTCTCATTAGAGCTCCGAGTTTTATTTTCGTTTTGGTTGGAAGTATTTTCTCAGTTAAAAACCACCTGTCCAGTGGATCAAACGGGGCTTGGAACCATCCAAGGCTTCCCATTTTTCGCAGCCACAAAGAGAAAGACAAAGGAGAGAAGGGAGATGCAACAAAGGAAGGAGAAAACACCCAGAGAAACCAGGACTAACAAACTTAATCAAGTCAAGGGCCCAGAAGAAGCCAGAAGATCAGATTTATTCACACAAAACCAGGATCCTCATCCCTTCAGCCACGAATCGGGGCCACAGGTGGGACGCGAACGACAGCGGCACAATAAAGAGCATTTTGCTGCTGTGCATTTTCAAGACACCCCACCTGCATGGCTGGAATCTCCAAGCAGGAATTTCATTAAGTGCAGATATTTCCCCGGCAGCTCTGGCAGATAACAAGCACAGCGCACTTTTGTCCTGTTTTCAGGCACTGAGCTCCTGTGGGGAACACCGTGAGGAGCTGCAGGGGATTTAGGCTGGCCCGGGGTGGGGTGGCCAGGTTGGAAATTCACAGCCAGATTTTTTCATAAGCCCAAAACCGCAGCAGCTGCAACCTGGGACTGTGCTCTGATCATCTCCTTTATCTGAGGGATCACTTCCTGATCTCAGGCGTCCCTGGGCTGTTTCTCATGGGGAGAGCGACGCTCTGAGAATTCATGAAACGTGTTTTGACCACGGGGACTCGTTTGCTTCGCCCGGGGCAGCTCAGGGAGGTTCTATCTCCAAAAACCCTGACCTGGAGCATGCCCCGACCCTGCAGCGTCAGCGCGGTGCACGCTGAGCCCGCCCAAGCACCAGGGGCTGGGAAGAGGCACAGGGACGTTCCTGACCATGGGGTAACAGAAGGAAATCAGTCCCCAGTGTAAACCCTGGATGATGGCACAGTTCCACACGGACGGATCTGAGGACGGAATTCCTGGACACCCAAAATTCTCAGCCTGAGGATGGCACAGGAAGATTGCGGGGTTCCTGTGGGATAATCCACACCTCACACCTGCTCCCTACCCACTGGACTATTTTCTACTGCAAGAACTCCTAGCGGCTTCTGAAACCCCAGCTACCCAGATTTTGTTCCTTTTTTGGAGGCCCTGCCTTAATTCCCATGCTATTTGCACTGTTTCCTAGGACAGAGAGAATTCCTAATGATAGGCAAGGTTTCGTGAAGGCAGCAGCTCATTTAGGCCTGGCTCCCCTTAACAAACCAAGGCTCTTCATCTGTCCTTTTAAGTTATCCTCAAAAGGCTTTATTTCAACAGTGCAGATGAAGACAGAGTCTTTTAAAGTAACTGCTTTATCCTCCTTGGGAGGCAATTAAAGAGTGCAAGAAATTACCACCTTCTGTTTCTATTCTTGTCAGGCCTGGATAATTGGTTTGTTTTGAGGGAGGGAAAACCAGTCAGACATTGCCAACTTCAACATTTCGAGCTGTTTGGAGATGAGCAGGGCAACAGCGGCTCTGCCAAAGCAAAGGATGTTCGGGAGAGGTGCCCTGAATTTCCCTGCAGGCAGGTGAACTCTGTCAGCTCGGGGATCATCTGGATCTTCAGAAAAGCATGGAATTCCCTCATCAACGTCACTGCCCATCCTTCCTCTGCCTGGGACATGCACAAAGTTTAGAGCACGCTCAGGTAGGTTTTTGCACGACCAGGCCCCAGGTGAGCTCTGCCTGCCCTGCTGTGCTGCTGTCCCTGCCTCCCCTCAGGGCTGGGAAACGCAAAATAAAGCCCTGCAGTGCCGGCGATTGACCCTCAGACTGAACCTGAGTCTGGATCTGGTTCCTGGATCTGAATCGATCTGGATCTCCGATCTGGATGGTTTATTCAGGGGAACGAGCTGCTTTCATACATTTCCCCAAGACACAGCATTGTAACCCTCAGCCCACCACCCATCCCGTGCTGCCCCGTCAGCGATGCGCCTTGTGAATGTCCTTCTGTGGGGTGATCCTGCGCTGCCCACCCGCCTGTGTCCTGGGTCGCAGTGCATCCTATCGTCATCTCCATCAGCTGCTGAGACCAGGTGTAGCAATGTTCCCTGCCTCCTCCCTCGGGGCTACCTCCTGTCCATGGGCCCAGCAGTGCCTTGCCCCATGGCTCACAGAGAACTCCTGATAGCCCCTGGGCTACCTCCTGTCCATGGGCCCA